>JAOTRH010256916.1:0-39929 GCA_034768845.1 Heliamphora exappendiculata | reverse complement strand
ATAAGATCGCACCCTCTAATGAATCAAAATAACGAATATTAAATATATGCAAATTAATAATTATTTCTGGATTAAGAAGATAAACACTATTCATAATAACATTGATGTGTGAATTAATTTATAAAATCAGTATAAAATTAATTACCCCAAATATCCCGTTCAATACACACAAAGTGTACTGGCACAAAGTCGGAACAATAGACGACGCTATTATCTATTCCCCGTAACCAAGACATGCCTACTAAAACTCTGTGTCACAGTCGTACCGATGGTATGTCCATTTCCATCTAAATGTGAACATAAAACTTATATTCTATAAGAACTTAAAATCTAATCTTCTGTGTTCAAGCCGTACTCTACACACCAGATTAAATATCATACAGAATATCGGACATCCATGCATATCATTAAAAAAATTATACACATACATTGCTCATAAAGATTCTCATAAAATAAAAAATTAATTTTATTAAAATAAAATTAAATACTAAAATATGGTTTTCTGTATACCAACCCTAACAATCACCCACTTATACCCAAAACCATACTGCCACACATCTGACTCCTATGCCCTCTACATGACTATCAAAAGTCTTAGCCAGTAAGCTCTTTGTAAAGAATTTACAAAGTTGTCTCCTGATGCAAGCTCTATGCCTGACTAGAAATCTGAATCTGTGTACCCCAAAATATATTAGACTGTCTACCTGGTAAACCAACATATAATCCTTAGTCATTTTTAGGTACTTGATTATATTCTTTATCGCAGTTCAATGCTCCTATCCTGGGTAAGACTGATATCTGCTAACCATACCAACGACAAAGCAGATGTCGGGTCTAATGCAAAGCATAGCATACATGAGGCTTCCTACTGCCAAAGCATAAGGAACCGCCTTCATCCTCTCTATCTCATCAGGTGTCTTAAGACACTGATCCTTGGATAGAGTGATTCCATGCCTGAAAGAGAGAAACCCTTTCTTGGAATCCTGCATGCTAAAATGAGCAAGGATATCATCGATATACTTTACTTGCGATAAGCCTAACATCTTTTTTTTTATCTCGCACAAGCTTGATCCCAAGAATGTGACTGGCTTCTCCCAAGTCCTTCATATTGAACTGCCCAGATAACCATACTTTAACCATAGATAATGCCCCCACATTGTTTATAATGAGCAAGATATCACCTACATAAAGTGCTAGGAAGATCACCACGCTTCCATTATGCTTCTTGTACACACAGGACTCATCCGGACTTTGTTCAAAAACTATAAGACTTTATAGCTTGATCAAACCGAGTGTTCCAAGACCTCGATGCCTACTTAAGTCCATAAATGAATCTCTTAAGCTTGCACAACATGTGCTCCTGGCCCTTTGCAATGAATCTGCCTGGTTGTATCAGATAGATACACTCGTCAAGACTTCCGTTAAGGAAAGCTGTCTAGACGTTCATTTACCAAATTTCGTAATCGAGATGTGCGGCAATGGATAAGAGAATTCGGATAGACTTAAGCATTGCTACCGGTGAAAAGATTTCCTCATACTCGATCCCTTCTTTCTGAGTGAATCCTTTACCAACAAGCCTAGCTTTGAAGGTTTTAACCTTCCCGTCTGATCCTCTCTTCTTCTTGTAGATCCACTTGCATCCAATGGGTTTTATCCATTTAGGTGGTTCTACAAGATGCCAAACCTGATTGGAATACATAGATTCTATCTCTAAATTCATAGCCATTTGCTAAAGATCTGCATCTTTGTCATGTAGTACTTCATTATAGTTACAACGCTCGGTATCCAGTTCTACCGGGATCCTGTCAAAAGACTCTCCCAAGAACATATACCGGTCAGGTTAATGAACAACCCTCCTACTATGACGATGCGCTACCTGTGTCTGTGTACTAGCAGTAACAGGCTGTGCAGAATCTGAACCCTGTGAATCAGCACCCATTTTTTGATTTGCATATGTCCCGATAATCCTCCCACTACGACGAGGTAATAGAATATCAGTGACTTATAGTTCCTCTTCCGTTTTACTGGTATTTTTTCTCAGTTCTTCTAGAACAATTTTGCTATTGGGCCTGTGATCCATAATATAATCCTCTTCTAAGAATCGGGCATTCGTGCTAACAATGACCTTCTGATCCTTTGGATTATAAAATAGACCACCCTTCGTTCCCTTGGGCTACCCTAAAACAAATCGAGTAAAATTGAATAACTCATCAAGGATCTTACCATCTCTATAAGAGTCTTATTCCTTCTTTCTGCTGCACCATTATGTTGTGGAGTGTCAGGTGCAGTCAACTGGGATGTAATCTCCTCCGATGACTAGTAGTCCTTAAACTCCCCAAAGAGGTATTTCCCACCACCGTAGGATCATAGTGATTTGATACTTTTCCCCACCAATTGGGATATAATCCCTTTTGACGATAAGTAATCTCTAAACTCTCCAGAGAGGTACTCACCACCACGGTTGAATCGTAGTGATTTGATACTTTTACTTAGACGCTTCTTCGCCTCTATCTTGAATTCTTTGAATTTTTCAAAGCATTCGGACTTACGGTGCATCGGGTAAATGAATCCATACCTTGAGTAGTCATCAATGAAACTAATGAAGTACTCAAAGCCACCTCTAGCCCGGATTGTTATAGGACCACATACATCGGAATGAACCATCTCCAACGGTTCTTTAGCTCTATAGCCTTTGGCCGAAAAGGGCCTCTTGGTCATCTTACCCTCAAAGCAAGATTCACATACTAGAAGTGCCTCCACTTTTAATGAATTTGTAGGTCCATCTGCTACCAGTCTGTTTATCCTTTTTAGATTAATATGACCCAAGTGTAAGTGCCAAAAAAATGTTTGGTTCATTAAAGAAGAAAACTTTCTCTTATATGATAAAGTAGATGTGTTATTCGTTTCAATTAGTTGCAGTGTAAGAGAGATAGAAGATACAACATATAGATTATCCACCAATGTACCAAAACAAATAAAATGTTTATTTTTCTTCAAAATGACAGAGTCACCAAAATAAACAGAATATTTGTCCTTTATTAAATTCGAGACTTTAAAAGTAGTATCCTATCTCTACTAAAACTGAGAGTAACATCTCCTACTGCAACTGCTGCCACCCTTGTATTATTGCCCATGTGTAGGTAGATTTCTCCATCACTGAGCTGGCTGATTTCCTAGAACCCCTACAAAGAATTGCATATATGATTAGTGGCTCTCGTATCTACACACCAGGTACTGGTAGATAACACCGCTAAACATGTTTCAACAACTAGTGAACAGAAATGACCTTGTTTATTCTACTTACTGAGAAAAATAGGGCACTACTTTTTCCAATGCTCAAACTGGTTATAGCGATAGCACTTATCTCTCGGCTTCTTCACACCAGCTTTTGGTCCTTTAACTACTTTTGGACCTGTGTTTTCTTGTGTCTGAATATTTTTCTTCTTTTTACCTTTTGGGTTAGAGGAAAAACCTTTCTCAGCTACATACACAGAACCCGGCTTCCTAAGAACACCCTCGGCTGCTTGAAGTTCCTTAAGTAGTTCTGCCAGTGAGCAGCTGAGCTTATTCATAGAATAGTTCAAGCATAATTGCTTAAAACTTTCAGGCAATGACTGGAGTATAATATCGACCTAGGTTTTCCCGTCAATTTTAGCTCCAAGGATTTCCAGTTCATTAAGAAGACTTATCATCTTTAGAACATAATCCCTAACTGGTGTACCTTCAGCCATGTTTCATTTATTAGAGATCTCATGGCCACCTGCCTAGCAGCACGATTTTGATCCCCAAACATTTCTTTGAGGTTCATCATCATATCATAGGCACTGGGCATAGACTGAAGCTGATGCTGCAAAACATTTGATATTGAAGCCAAAATGTAATAGCGAGCCTTCTGATCAGCTTTTTGCCATTTCTGATTGGCCTGGATTTTTCTTTCGGTAGTCCCCCTCATAAGGTACTGGTGGACATATCTCAGTTAAAACAAACTTATAATTCTCAGCAGTTAATACAATGTCCAAGTTCTGTTTCCAGTCAACATAATTTGGTCTCGTAAGTTTGTTTTCTTTGAGAATGAAAGCTAGTGGGTTGAAAGTCATTTTAATCCTGAGAATCATATAATTAAAAAATAGTTAATTATGATGAGCAAACTTTAAATTTATTTTAATTTGGTTCTCTCTACCATTTTAAAATTAATTTTCCAGTAGCCTGGTAACCTATGAATAGCATGCCATGTTGGGTGGACGTCTACTATCCATCATAAGACAAGACAGGCCAATTCCTTTTAATTTTACTATCTAGGCAAATTACCATTCCAAGTAAAAATTAAATAACTGACATAGTTTCGGTCCAGTATATAATAGTAGTGACTCAGTTGGAGAGGATACTATTATATACAACTAAGTGTTAACCATCACCTAATTCCAAATTGATCGCTTCGCAATGAACCCTTCAGTTAGAGAAGTGATCCACACTAACAATTATCCAAAATTATCCCTAAAGAAGGTTCGTACTGACGATACCGCAATTAATCTGTCCATTGGGGAGGAAGGCCTAACTGCCAACACGCAGGGTTTAATTGCATTGTCTACAAACTGGTAATGGAGACCGCGGGATTTATCTGTGAATAAATTTTCTCTCCCACTTATATTTTAAAAATATTTTTTAGGGTTATAAAAATTAATTTAATTAAAATAAATTTTTTAATTTCGAAAGTCACATGATCTTAAAGAATCAAGTATCTTTCCGTGTACAGGATTCCAAAGATTCTAGTTTATCAAACTATCTTTTCGTATTTAAATGTGTAACAAATAAAATTTAATAAATGCACAATTTTTTCTCTTGCTTTTCAGCTAAGATAGTGATTAAAGGCATTTATTTATTTTATTTTTTGTTTCACATTTTTTGAAAAATAATAAATTTTTTTGATTAAACATTTTTCATTTAATTAATTCAAAATTCAGAATTAATTCTCACGTTTTTTCAAGATATCTTATTTAAAAAAATATCTTTAAACGTGATATTTTGTAAAAAATAAAATACGTAAAAAAATTTATTTAATTAAAATTAATTAAAAAACTTAATTTTATTTTCATTACAAAATATTTTAATTAAAATCGAATATTTGAATTAATTAAATTAACAAAATAAATAAAACCAATATTCATCATCCACGCAGTTAAAATATATAAAAATAAATTAAATACAAAATAAATAAAAAATTCTAATTTTATGATCCGATTAAAACTCTTAAAGAGT
Organism: Heliamphora exappendiculata; assembly: GCA_034768845.1. Lineage (NCBI taxonomy): Eukaryota > Viridiplantae > Streptophyta > Magnoliopsida > Ericales > Sarraceniaceae > Heliamphora > Heliamphora exappendiculata. Next base: position 34,673 of record JAOTRH010256916.1, on the reverse strand, counting down.
TTTTAATTTTCTATTTAAAATAAGCTTTCAGTTTCCCATTTGTATCAAAACTGTTTGATTTTATCGGATAAAACATATTAAAAATTAGCCGCCCAAAAATCGCTGCAGTACGCCAGAAGCTTTTGACTGGGAATAAAATTCAGCTTTATCCAAACACTACAGCTGGAAACCGCCTGGGACTCTACTGCTTGAGAGATAGGCAGCCGAAAAACACTGTTTTGCTTTTAGAAACTGTCGGATTGCTTGGAATAACAAACCGTGGCTGATTAGGACTTTTATGCCTCAGATTAGCTTCGCACCAAAAGCTTTGGTTTGCAAATCCGGCACCCAAACGCTGAAGCCTGCTTGGTGTTTGCGCCACATCATGTTTGCAAATCGGCACCAAGTGGATTGCGCCACTTGCTAGCTGGATTCCAGCGGCTGTGTTTGGAATAGTACCGCCGCTTATTGATGGAAAACAGTGCGCCGAGTTGGCGCCTCAGAAACCGCAGCCACTGTTTGTGATTTGGTTTTTAAGAAAGCCTGGGAATCACCTCTATGCACCGAAGCTTCATGGAATCCACTTGGGAAATACATTGCTCCACTGTGCGTGGTCCAAAAAACCACTGTTGCCCGGCTGTTTGGATGAAAACGGCACTGCATGCGCCGGCGGCGTGTTTGGCTTTTGGCGCTGCTGCTTCGGCTTTTGTCCCTTCTCCCTTTTTTTTATTTAACCAGAAAAAAAAAAATTCTGGAAAGAAAAAAAAAGATTGCAAAGAAATAAAAAAAAACTTTTTCCACAACTAAAACTGCTGGAACCACCGCCAGTTGCCGCCACCATCCACTGTCATTTCTTCTATGCTTGTTTTTATTTTTTCTTTCTAATAAACTAGAAAAAAACTTAAAAAACATAAAAATATTTTTACATCGAAACCTATGTCCCGTAGGCTCACATTCGATCTAAAAATTAATAAATCTAACACATTCAACCCCGTGATTAAAAAAAATAATTAAATCATCATTCAAGCATTCAATCAAACATGAAAATAATAAATGATCATAAAATAGGAATTTAGAACACCTGCAAAACAAAGTTAGCACAGTTCTAAACCTACCTGGCCCTGATAAACCGTAAACAAAAAATAAAATGGCATTGATACCAATTTGTTGGAGGCAAAACTACCAAGATCATTATTTTTTGTAAAATAATTTTTGGTAAAAAATTAACTGGATGAAAAAAGACGAAACGGGCTCTAGATAAAAATTTTGACGTCGAACGATCAAAAATAAACTCGTGCAACCAAAGTTAATTTAGATGAATACCTCTTGTCGATTTAATCTTCAATTATGACTTGATTCCGAGTTGAAACTCCAGTCAGATCTTTTACAGTATTCTCTTACGTGATCCTCGAATGTAGTGTGGATTACGATCCTCAGAGAACTTGTACCGATAGAATCCCGATATATTTAAGTTTTTGAAAGACAAAAATAATATCTCAATAATGATATAAAATCATCAAAAATAGTTCAGCCCACTCGCATATATATAGGGTTACAACAGGGACATGTGGAGTAATTATGAGTTAGACTTCTAGTGGAACACAAACACCTACTAGAGGTTTTTGCAATTACAGAAAGACATGCAGCGATTTCTGTAATTACCATAAAATACTAAATTATAGTTCACACCACTAAAGAACTATAATTTCACTCTGACCCATAATCTCAAGACATTCTTGCATTGAGCTTCTGTTATTAACTGCTTACCATTTCTCCCTACGTTAAGATTCTCGATACCTGCCAATTAAATTTAATTACTAACAATTTAATTTAATGGGCATCTTGATATTCCTTAAGCCCTTTTGCTCAACTTATTTGACCGTCGGATAATTAAATCCACCTGCAGATTTTGGCCCGATCAAAACTTATAAGCATCCTTAAGAAGGTATCGTTAATCCCGATTTTTCGGGACGTGGATTTCGTCAATAAATAATATTTGCTATATAAATAATACCGGCATCCAACTCACAGAGAATATAGACCCATATAAGATCGCACCATATAATAAATCAAAATAACGAATATTAAATATATATAAATCAATAATTATTTCATAATTAAGAAGATAATCACTATTCATAATAATCTTGGGTGTGAATTAATTTATAAAGTCAGTATAAAATTAATTACCCCAAATATTCCGTTCAATACACACAAAGTGTACTGGTATAGAGAGACAGAACAGTAGACGATGCTATTATCTGTTCCCCGTAACCAAGACAGGCCTACTAAAACTCTATGCCACAGTCGTACCGATGGTATCTTCATTTCCATCTAAACTGTGAACATAAAACTTATATTCTACAAGAACCTAAAATCTGATCTTCTGTGTCCAAGCCGTACTCTACACAGTAGATTAAATACTATACAGAATATTGGATATCCATGCATATCATAAAGAAAATGATACGCATACATTGCTCATAAAGATTCTCATAAAATAAAAAATTAATTTTATTAAAATTAAATTAAATTAAATACTAAAAATATGGTTTTCAGTATACCAACCCTAACAGGTCTAACTTAGTTAAGTTCAATGTTTCAAACCGAGTCGCAACTCCAATTCAATTCAATCCTAAACTCTGACGTCTGATATAAGTCAATGTTCAAAGTCAACTCAAATTCAGCAGCAAAGCCAAGTTCAAACATTCAAAAGTAATCAAGGATCAACATTCAAATAAACTTTCAATCAACAAAGCAAGTAAAGAACTCAAGTTTTTCAACTTACCTCAAGGTTCTGGGCCGAGAAATGATCGGCACGGCACTGTAGGAGGATCTCACACTCCACTATGACATCCAGAAGGATGAACCTGTTCATAACTATATGTTTTTTTGGGTTTAAGTTCATAACTAGTTTCCACAATTGGTGAAGAAGAGGGATGTAAGTCCCGGCGTCGAAATGCTCCGGCATGCCCGGCGCACTCCATCCCTCAAGTAGGAGATCCTCGTCCCCGTCGCCACCATCACCCGCAGCCACCCCAGTCGCACCTCCACCTGCAACACTGCCGGCACCACCATTATCGCCAACAATCGGTGCCACACTGCCCCCAGTACCACCACCACTAGCTGCGCCACCTCCATCTCCATCGGCTCCATTGTCACCCACGAACCCAAAATCTCCAACTATTGCAGAGAAAACCAAAGAGAGGAAAGAGAGTGAGAGCTCAAGAGAGAGTAAGAGAGGGAGTCGAGAGAGATAGAGAGAGCTGTGAGAGAAAGATGAGAGGAAGAGAGAATATGATCGCTTCGCGTGAATGATTTTTTTGAACGGTCTCAGAAGTTATGTTCTGCTATCAACCTCACGCCCGTTAGATCCGAAGGGTTTAAAACTGGTGGCCCTAACAACTTGACCCAAGCCGCAACATTGTTTTGTAACGGCCGTGCCTTTTATCCAAATGTTTCTTAAGGTCGTGAACTTTATGTTCAAACTGCCTTCTCCTCAGGGTATAATAGTACAGGCCGTAACATACAAAAGTAATAGCTTCTATTTTTGTTTTGAGCATCCCATATGTTTGAAGCTTAGAACTACCCCATGTGGGTTTTGAACAAAATGAAGGCTATCTTAGCCCTTTTTCATGATCTAGATACCCATTTGGAACCTTTGGTCCTCGACAAGACCTAAAATTCCTTAGCCTCTTCAGTCCTCTTCATGATCTTAAACTAACTCATCGGTCCTTGACACGACCTAACACTGTCCTTAGCATCTTTGGTCCTCCTCATAACCTTAAATGGACTTACTGATCCTCATCATGACCTAAAATTGATAAGTTTGCCCCCCTAAGAGTTCGGTCCTCCTCATAACCTTAAACTGACTTGCTGATCCTCGCACGACCTTAAAATTCTCCTTTAAAGCTTCGGTCCTCCTCATGAGCTTAAACTGACTCGTCAGTTCTCTCATGACCTAAAAGTTACCCCTTTACCTTTTTGATCCTCGACACGACCTATAACTGTCCCTAGTAACCTCCGCTCCTCTTCACAACCTTAAACTGACTTATTGGTCCTTGCGTGACCTTAAGCTTGCCCCCTAAGAATTCAGCCCTCCTCATGACCCTAAACTGACTTGTCAGTTTTTGCATGCCCTTATACTGCCCTTAGCCTCATCGGTCCTTTCACAACCTAAAACAGACAAATGTTTCCTCGGTCCATGTTGTGACCTTAAAATATTTCTCCATCGTACCTATTTGCATTGCACTGTACCTGTAATGCATCATGATTATCATGTTTGCATCATATGCATTGCCCCATGAACTATGATCGGTCTGATCCCTTGCAATAGGGATATGTAGGAAGCTCGATGGAAATTCGGGTTCGACCACGTTGTTCTGCATGTTTTGTTTGTGCCTAAGATTGGCAGCTTGTTCGATCAGTTTGTCTCTGGAGATTTGAAATTTACTTGCACCACGAGTGGCTACAAACTCTGTCAAAGAGGGTCAACTGTAGGCACCCCAATCTAACGAAGTCGAATCTTAGGCTTGTTGGAGGCAAAACTACCAATGTCATTGTTTTTGTATATGATTTTCGATGAAAAATAACTAGACAGGCAATCGTCGAAATGGACTCTAGATAAAACTTTTGATATCGAACAATCAAAATAAAAACCCATGCAATCACAGTTAATTTAGAAGAATACCTCTTTTAAGGTAATTCTCCAACTATGAATTTAATTCTGAGTTGAAGCTCCTGTCAGACCTTCTACAAGATTCTCTTATACGATTCCTGATTATAGTGTGGGCTACAATTCTTCAAGAACTCGTACCGGTAGAACTTGGTCAGCTTTAGTCGTAATGACAAGTTATGAATTTTCTTCAGCCTACCCGCATATTTATAGGGTTATAGTAGAGACCTGTGGAGTAATTATGACGAAAACTTCTAGTGTAACATAGATACGTATCAAGCAGTTTTCGCAATCAAGCAAACCTCTCAACAGTATCTATAATTATGAAAATCTTGCAGTGGTTTCTGCAATTTTTATAAAATATTAAATTACAGTTCATACCACTAAAGAACTATAATTGCACTCTAAGCCATAATCTCACGACTTTCTTGCATTGAGCGCCTATTATTAGATGCTTAACTCATCTTCCCACGTTAAGATTCCTGATACTCGTCAATGAAATTTAATTACTGACAATTTAATTTAATCGACATCTTGAAATTTCTTAAGCCCTTTCACTTAACTTATTCGACTGCCGAATAATCAAATCCACCTGCAGGGTTTGGCCCGATCAAAACTTATAAGCTTCCTTAAGGGAGTATCGTCAATCCCGATCATTCGAGACATGTATTCCATCAATAATTAATATTCACCATATAAATAATACCGTTATCCAACTCACTGTAAATATAGACCCATATAAGATCATATCCTCTAATGAATCAAAACAACGAATATTAAATATACGCAAATTAATAATTATTTCATAATTAAGAGTATAAGCATTCTCATAATAACCTTGGGGTGTAAATTAATTTATATAGTCAGTATAAAATTAATTATCCCAATGTGTCATGTTCAATACACACAAAATGTACTAGCACCGAGAGTCGAAAGAATAGATGATGCTATTATTTGTTTCCCATAAACAAGACAGGCCTACTAAAACTCTGTGCTACAGCCGTACCAATGGTATATCTATTTCCATCTAAATTGTGAACAAATAACTTATATTCTGCAAAAATCTAAAATCTGATCTTCTGTGTGCAAGCCGTACTCTACAGACCAGATTAAATACTGTATAGAATAAAGAACATCTATGCATAATATTAAAGAAATGATATTGCATATATTGTTCATTAAGATTCTCATAAAATAAAAAAATTAATTTTATTAAAATAAAATTAAATATTAAAAACATGGTTTTCAGTATATAACCATAACAATCTCCCACTTATACTCAAAACTATGCTACCATACATCTGACTCCCATACCTACTACATGACTATCAAAAGTCTTAGCCGGTAAGCTCTTTGTAAAAGGATCTGCAAGGTTGTCTCTTGATGCAATCTTGGTCACATCACCCCTCTGTACAGTTTCTTGTATCAAGTGATACTTTTACTCAATGTGCTTTTCTTTCTTGTAGACTCTTGGTTCCTTCGAGTTTGCAATCGCTCTGCTATTGTCACAATAAAGTATAATAACCGATTGAACTGAAGGGACTACGTCTAGATCCAACAGAAAGTTCTTGAGCCACACGGCCTTCTTTGCTAATTCAGAAGCTGCCACATACTCGACCTCCTTGGTGGAATCAACAATGCAGGACTGCTTGATACTCCTCCAACTTATAGCTCCACCTCCTAAGGTAAACACATATCCTGAGGTAGACTTACGAGAATCTTTGTCTAACTAAAAATCAAAGTCTGTGTACCCTAAAGGTAGTAGACTGTCTGCCTAGTAAACCAACATATAATCCTTATTCCTTTTTAGGTACTTGATTATATTCTTTACCGCAGTCCAATGCTCCTACCCTGGGTTAGAATGATATTTTCCAACCATGCCAACGACAAAGCAAATGTCGGATCTAGTGCAAAGCATAGCATACATTAGGCTTCCTACTATCAAAGCATAAAGAACTGCCTTCATCTTCTCTATCTCATCAGTAGTCTTAGGACACTAATCCTTGCATAGAGTGATTCCATGCCATAAGGGAGAAACCCTTTCTTGGAATCCTGCATGCTAAAACAAGCAAGGATATCATCGATATACTTTGCTTGTGATAAGCCTAACATCCTTTACTTTCGATCTCGCACAAGTTTGATCCCAAGAATGTGACTGGCTTCTCCCAAGTCTTTCATATTGAACTACCCAGATAACCATACTTTTACTATAGATAATGCCCCCATATCATTTTTGATGAGAAAGATATCATCTACATAAAATACTAGAAAGATCACTGCGCTTTTGTCACGCTTCTTGTACGCACAGGACTCATCTGGACTCTGATCAAAACTATAAGATTTTATGGCTTAATTAAACTGAGTATTCCAAGACCTCGATTCTTGCTTAAGTCTATAAATAGATCTTTTAAGCTTTCACAGTAAGTGCTCCTGGCCCTTCACTATGAAACCGTCTAGTTGTATCATATAGATACACTCATAAAGACTTTCGGTAAGGAAAGCTATCTTGACATTCATTTGCTAGATTTCGTAATCGAAATGAGCAGTAATGGATAAGAGAATTCGGATAGACTTAAGCATGGCTACCAGCAAAAATATTTCCTCATAATCGATCTATTCTTTTTAAGTGAACCCTTTTGGCAACAAACCTAACTTTGAAGTTTTTAACCTTTTCGTCTACTCCACTCTTCCTCTTAAAGATCCACTTGCATCCAAAGGGTTATATCCCTTTGGGTGATTTTACAAGTTTTCAGACCTGATTGGAATACATGGATTCTATCTCTGAATTCATAGCCTTTTGCCAAATATCTGCATCATTGTCCTGAAGTACTTCATTGAAGTTACAGGGTTCGGTATCTAGTTCTATTGAGATCTTATCAAAAGAATCTCCTAAAAACATTTATCGATCAGGTTGATGAACAACTTTTCCACTATGACAAGGCACTACCAGTGTCTGTGTACTAGCAGTAATATGCTATGTAAAATCTGAACCCTGTGCATCAGCACCCTGTTCATGACTTGCACCTGTCCTGATAATCCTCGCACTACGACGAGATAATGGGATATTAGTGACTTGTGGTTCCTTTTCTGTTCTACTAGTATTTTCTTTCATTTTTTCCAAAATAATTTTACTATTGGACCTGTGATCCATAGTATAGTTCTCTTCCAAGAATCGGTTATTGGTGCTAACAATGACCTTCTGATACTTATAATTATAAAATAAATCATCTTTTATTCCCTTGGGAAACCCCACAAAGAAATAGACTTCTATCCTCAGTTCCAACTTACCCGCTTTCCCTTTTAGCACATATGTTGACACCCCCAAATTCGAATGTGTTTCAAACTAGGCTTATGCCCAGTCCACAATTCTATGGGAGTAGAAGGTACTAACTTATAAGATACCAAGTTCAGAATGTAAGCCGCTATCTCTAATGCGAGTTCCTAAAATGAATCGGGTAAACCTGAATAACTCGTCATGGACCTTACCATCTCTATAAAAGTCATATTCCTTCGTTCTGCTACACCATTCTGCTGCGGACTGGCAGGTGCAGTCAACTGAGATATAATCCCTTCTGATGGCAGGTAGTCCCTAAACATTCTAAAGAGGTACTCTCCACCACAGTCGGATCATAGTGATTTGATACTTTTACCCAGACGCTTCTCTGCCTCCGCCTTGAATTCTTTGAATTTCTCAAATCATTCAGACTTACGGTGCATCAGGTTAATGTATCCATACCTTGAGTAGTCATCAATAAAACTGACGAAGTACTCAAAACCACCTCTAGCCGGAATTGTCATAGGACCACACACATTATAGCGAACTAGTGCCAATGGTTATTTAGCTCAATTGTAATTGATCGAAAAGGGCCCCTTGGTCATCTTACCCTCTAAGCAAGATTCACAGACTGAAAGCGCCTCCACTTCCAATGAACTCAAAGGTTCATCTTCTACCAGTCTGTTTATCATTTTTAGATTAATATGACCCAAGCGTAAGTACCAAAGAAACGTTTGGTTCATTAAAGTAGGAAACTTTCTCTTATATGGTAAATTTGATGTGTTATTCAATTTAGTTAGTTACAGTGTAGGAGAGACAGGAGATACGACATACAGATCATCCACCATTATACCAGAACAAATAAAATGTTTATTTTTTTCACAACCACAGAGTCATCAAAATAAACAGAATATTTGTCCTTTATTAAACTAGAAACTGAAATTAAATTTTTTCTAACCAAATGTGCATAAAGATAATCTTTTAAAAGTAATATCCTATTTCTACTAAAGCTGAGAGTGACATCTCCTATTGCAATTGCTGCCACCCTTGTATTATTGCCCATATGTAGGTATATTTTTTCATCACTAAGCTATCTAATTTCCTAGAACCCCTGAAGAATTGCAAATATGATTAGTGGCTCCCGTATCTACACGCCAGGTACCGGTAGATAACACCGCTAAACATGTTTCAACCACCAGTGAATAGAAATTACCTGATTTGTTCTGCTTACTGAGAAAAATCGAACACTGTTTTTCTAATGGCCAAACTAGTTACAGTGATAGCACTTGCCTCTCGACTTTTTTACACCAATTTTTGGTCCCTTAACTGTTTTCGGACCTGTGCTTCCATGTGTTTGAACTTTTTTCTTCTTTTTGCCTTTCGGCTTAGAGGAAGAATATTTTTTAGCCACATACACAGAACCTGGCTTCTTAAGAACATCCTCGACTGCTTAAAATTCCTTAAGAAGTTCTGTCAATGAAAAGCTGAGCTTATTTATGGTATAGTTCAGGCAGAACTACTTAAATCTTTCAGATAGTGACTGGAGTATGATATCAATATGGATTTTCCCATCAATTTTAGCTCCTAGGATCTCCATTTTATTTAGAAGACTGATCATCTTCAGAACATGATCCCTAACTGGGGTATCTTCAGCCATGTTTACATTCATTAGAGATTTCATGGCCACCTACATAGCGGCACGATTTTAATCTCCAAACATCTCTTTGAGGTTCATAATCATGTCATAGGCACTGGACATAGACTGATGCTGATGCTGTAAAATATTTAACATAGAAGCCTAAATGTAACAGCGAGCCATCTGATCATCTTTCTACCACTTCTGATGGGCCTGGGTTTCCTATTTGATCACCCCCACATCAGGTACTAGTGGATAAATCTCAGTTAACACAAACTTATAGTTCTCAACAGTTAATACAATGTCCAAATTTCTTTTCCAATCAAGATAGTGTGGTCCCGTAAGTTTGTTTTCTTTAAGTATTGAAGCGAGTGGATTGAAAACTATTTTATTCCTGAAAATTACATAATTAAAAATAACCGTTAATTATAACGAGCAAAATTTTGAATTTATTTTAATTTGGTTCCCTTTATCATTTTAAAAAAAATCGTCAGCATCCTGGTCCCATGTGAATAGAATGTCTCAATGGATTCACTATATATCGTTTGGCCAGACGGGCTAATTCTTTTTAATTTTACTATCTAGGCAGCTGACCATTCCATGTAAAATTAAATAGCTGACATAGTTTCGGTCCGATATATAATAGCAGCAACTCAGATGGAGAGAATACTATTATATACAGCTAAATGTTAACCACCACCTAATCCTAAATCAATTTCTTTGCAATAAACCCTTCAGATAGAGAAGTGATTCACACTAACAATTATCTAAAATTATCCCTAAAGGAGGTTTGTACTAGCGATACAGCAATTAATCTGTCCAATGGAGAGGAAGGCCTTATTGCCAACACGCTCGATTTATTTGCATCACCTACAAATTAGTGATGGAAACCACGAGTTTTATCTATGAATAATTTCTCTCTCCCACTTAGATTTTTAAAATATTTTTGAGAGTTATAAAAATTCGTTTAATTAAAATAAATTTATTAATTTTGAAAAAACATACAATCTGAAAGAATCAAATATATTTTCGTGTACACGATTTCAAATATTTCAGTTTGCCAAACCATCTTTTCGTGTTCTAATACGTAACAAATAAAATTTAATAAATGCATAGTTTTTTCTTCAGCTTTTCAGTTAAGGTAATGATTAAAGGCCTTTAATTATTTTATTTTTCGTTACACATTTTTTGAAAAATAATAATTTATTTAGATTAAACACCTTTTCATTTAATTATTTCAAAATTCAGAATTAATTTTCATATTTTTTCAAGATATTCGATTTTATGAAAAATCATTTTAAACGTGATATTTTGTAAAAAAAAAAAACTAGAATATCTAAAGTTTTTTCATTTAATTAAAAACTTTAATTAAGAAAATTTTAATTTTTTAGTTTGTCCTTTGTAGGTTGCTTTTCTTGTCCCGATTTAGTTATGGTTTAGCCGAAAACCATTTTGTGTTTGGTTATCTTTGGGAATGTAAGGTCTGAGGTATGCCCCTTGTAAACATGTACCTTTTTTCTTTCTTTATGTTACATTTATTTATATAAAAAAAATTTATTTTATTTTTCATTAAAAAATATTTTAATTGAAATTGAATTTTCTGAATTAATTAAATTAACAGAAAAATATATAATAGATATACATCACCCACGCAGTTCATATGAATATAAATGAAAAATATGTATATATCTCAATTTTATGATCGAATCAAAACTCTGAAGAGTTTCAGTCTCATATTAAAGATAAGCTGTAAAAATGACATTCCGAACCAATTTCTTATATCCCGATTGCATCAGGCTTTTTTGATACGTTGTGATATACTAATATATTACACAAGAATCAAAACATATCGGAATATTCGATCAAAACAGGCCCCAAACCAGCTCCACCACCACAAGCCACCAGCCACCATCGGCGCCGCCTATGTCGCCGGCTTTAGGTGGCATTTGCCGCCTCCTCCGTGCTCTGTTCTCGACGCCATTTTTTTTTAAAAATAGCTCTCGAAAAATAGTATTTTTTTTTGTCAACAAATGAGACCGAAAATAGTCCAAAAAATAGCCATCAAAATAGCCCAAAAGCCGTCGCCGCTACCGCTAACGCTACCTACGCTGCCGCCCACTTCAACCCACTGTTTGGGCTTTTTTCGATGGTGTTTTTACTCTCAATTTTTTCGAAAAAATAACATTAATATCCAACAACATGATGCTTCGAAGAACGCCTCAAAACATTCCCGAAAGGCCCCAAAAATAGCCCCGAACAGTGCCGTCGCTTGCCACCAAAAACCGCCGCTATTTTTGCACTTTTTCCCGCCTGTTTTGGCCTAGCTTTTTAATGGTTTTTAGACAGTATTTTAAGAAATGTTTATTGCTATTTTATGCCTAAGAATTGCTAAAAGAACAATCCCAAAAACGTCCCAAAAATCAAAAAATAGCCCCGAACAGCCGCTGGCAAAGTTGCCGGTAGTGGTCTATTTCTGTCGATTTTTACTGCTATTTTTGACTTATTTTTGCTGCCATTTTCAATGCATAAATAATATAGAAACTCACTCGAAAAAATTATTTTAAAACTGTAAAAAAATTACCGCGATTTGTGGCCCGTAAAATCCGAAACCACCGCCGACGCTGCCGCCTGTTCTTAGATATTCAACATGTTCTTAAATATTCTAAACTGACATTTAAAACAAATAATAGTTATTAAATCGAAATTTATGTCCCGTAGGCTCACATTTGATCGAAAAAAAACTTAATCTATCACGATCAACTCTCGTGATTAAAAAAAATTAAATAGTCATCGAAACCATTCAATCAAACATGAAAATTATGATGATGATAAAACTTGGATTAGAACACCTACAAAACAAAATTAGCACAGTTCTAAAACTACCCGACCCCGATAAACCATAAACAAAAAACAAAACGGCTCTAATACCAATTCTTGGAGGCAAAACTGCTAAGATCATTACTTTTGTAAACGATTTTTGATAAAACAATAACTGGACGGCTAATTACCGAAACGGGCTCCAGAAAAAAACTTTTGATGTCAAACGATCATAATAAAAACCCATGCAACCACAGTTAATATAGAAGAATATATTTTTTCGATCGATTCTCTAACTACAATTTTGATTTCGAGTTGAAGCTCCAATCAGGCCTTCTACTGTATTCCCTTATGCGATTCTCGAATGTAGTGTGGGTTACAATCTTTTGAGAAATCGTACCGATAAAACCTGGTCAGCTTTAATCTTAATAACAAGTTATGAATATAGTTCAGCTTACCCGCATATTTGTAGCGCTACAGTAGGGACCTGTGGAGTAATTATGACGAAGACTTCTAGTGTAACCCAAATACGTATCCAGCAATTTCTGCAATTAAGCAAATCTCTTAGCGGTTTTTGTAATTTTTATAAAACACTAAATTACAGTTAACATCACTAAAGAACTATAATTACACTTTAAGCCATAATCTCAAAACCTTCTTGCATTGAGCTCCTGTTATTAAATGCTTAACTCATCTCCCCACGTTAAGATTTTTGATATATGTCAATTGAATTTAATTACTGACAATTTAATTTAATCGGCATCTTAAAATTTCTTAAGTCCTTCTGCTTAACTTATTTGACTGCCGGATAATCAAATCCACCTGTACAGTTTGGCCTAATCAAAACTTATAAACTTTCTTAAGCGAGTATCGTCAATCCCGATCATTCGAGACGTAGATTCCATCAATAATTAATATTCACCATTTAAATAATACCGCTATCCAACTCACCAGGAATATAGACCCATATAAGATCGTACCCTTTAATGAATCAAAATAATGAATATTAAATATACACAAATCAATAATTATTTCAGGATTAAGAGCATAAGTACTCTCATGACAATCTTGGGGTGTGAATTAATTTATATAGTCAGTATAAAATTAATTACCCCAATGTGTCATGTTCAATACACACAATACACGACACTATTATCTGTTTTTCGTAACCAAGACAGTCCTACTAAAATTTTATGGTACAGTTGTACTGATGGTATGTCCATTTCCATCTAAACTGTGAACAAATACCTTATATTCTGTAAGAACCTAAAATCTAATCTTCTGTGTGCAAACCGTACTTTACACACCAAATTAAATACTGTACAGAATAAAGGACATTCATGTATAACATTAAATATATAATATTGCATACATTACTCATTAAGATTCTCATAAAATAGAAAAATTAATTTTATTAAAATAAAATTAAAAACTAAAAGCATGATTTTCAGTATACAACCCTAACAAGGCACCCATCTTGAATGCACCCCAATGACGACAGTATGAAAATCATGCTTAGAGATACCCCCAAGCAAACAAAATCACGAATATGGCTCAAAACCTAGAAACTCTAAAAAAACCTTCAGTCCGTGACATTCTCAGCCTCACGACTGCCACCATTTTAAAAACCCTAGAACAGGACGTGTCCTTACTCTCACGACCGTGACCTTTTTGAAAACCCTAAATCATGTTGTGACTTTCTTTGTCACAATCGTTGCTTTTTAATTCAGGCCGTGACTTTTGAAAATCACGGCTGTCCTTTTCACCACCATAAAGGTAGCGACATGCATTGTACAAAAGCAAAAAGGTAGCGGTCGTCACTGTTACCCCTTTTTGGACAGGTGGCAGCATCCCATAAGGGGTCTGTGTTGCTCGCCCAAATACTCCTCCACTTAATATTCTCCCATCTGTCTCATACTTCCCGAGCCTCGTCCGTGTTCTTGCTTTCCCCGGATGAGTTATTGGAGCACATGCGTTAGCTTGGAAGTGTCATATTCTCACCACCGAGGGGCCATTCGAGGTAGATATTCACACGAGATAACCATAGGATCCCACAACTCCTCTTAATCCCTCATCCTGTTCTCCCAAGGGTGTCGTGGATATGGTTTTCATTATTTTGTTGCTTGTTTATCATTTATTTTAATGTAAATATCTATTTCCTTCAAGTTTTCATCATTAACAGTATATTCATAGTCCTCTGTTCATATATTTACAGTTATTTACTTCTTGTTTCGATGCTCAGAAGCACACTAAACACATCAGAAGCTTACTGAGGTTCAAGAATATGACGGTCGTGATCTTTTTATTTCACGGCCGTATGTTTTGTTAAACCCACAATTACAGCCGTATCCTTTTCATATGCGTCAATACATTTATGCCTTTTTATATGAACAGCCGCAACATTGTGTTATTACGGACATGACATTGTTTTAAGGCCAGAAATGCCAACACCACAGTTTGGCTGTTGGTGTTGCTTCTGCGGTTTTGGAGTACTGGGCTGTTTATTGTTGCTGCGTTTTGTTTGGTCTGTCGATTCGCTTTCTTATTTGGATGGCCTAGCTTCCTCCCCCATCTTTTCTTAATTATGGGGGCGGCATCTATAGCCTTTCTCTTTGTTGTTCCTAGGTTGTTGGCCTTTAGCTGTTTGGTTGTCTTGTTTTGGTTTTGGCTTAGCCGAAGGCCTTTTTATGCTTTTGTTTTTGTTTCTGGTGGTGTTTGTACAGCCTAGGGTATGCCCCTTATATCTTTGTATTCTTTTTTCTTTTTATGTTACAGTTAATTACCCCCAAAAAATGCAAAAAACTCTCTTCAAAACTTTCTATTATTTGTTTATTTTAAGGTTGTACATATTTTTATTGATTTGCTTAATATTTTCTCTTTCTATACCTCTGTCTATCTTTTTCTTGGGTAATGGATGGTAGATCTGGTCAAGTTCAAATGGGTCATGGTCTTCATTCTATATACCTTCATATCTGTATAATTTTGAGGTTGTGTAAATGTTACGGCCGCATTCTTTTCCTTCACATTTGTCACGACCGTCATCCTCTTTTATTACAGCCGTGCATTTGTTTAGAGATCAGTAGCATGTAAATGTGTTTTAAGCTCTCTGTTATTCATTTTTAATACCCTATATATTCTGCTTAGAGTTATTACTTGCATAGAGAATGAAGGATGGTACATCTAGCATAAAATCAATAGTTTATGGTCTTTGTCCTACATATCCTATCCATTTAAGCCTATTTTAAGCCTTGTGCAATGCATATA
The DNA here is from genome assembly GCA_034768845.1 of Heliamphora exappendiculata. Classification (NCBI taxonomy): domain Eukaryota; kingdom Viridiplantae; phylum Streptophyta; class Magnoliopsida; order Ericales; family Sarraceniaceae; genus Heliamphora; species Heliamphora exappendiculata. The sequence continues at coordinate 19,028 of JAOTRH010256916.1, read as the reverse complement.
CCCTTTCTGTACCCCCTAGAAAACCATGGCTACAACATTTATTTGTGACGATCATGAGATATTTTTACTCTATTCTTCGCGGTAACCTTGTATTTGTCACGGCCGCTTGTTTTGTGACTATTTTTGTCACGGTCGCAACATTTGTTGCTAAAGCCGTGAGTTTTCTACATGTCTAATAGCCTAAATATGATGTTTAAGTCTCTTTTTCTTCTTCTGTACAGCCTGTTTACAACATGATATGGACATAAATATTGTTGCATGACCCTTAGAACCTTACTTATTTGTTTTATCGTTTACTCGCAAGCTTTTCGCTTAGCTTTGCTCAAACAATACATGCAGCATATCTAGAAATAATAACCAAATTACATGACCCTAGGAACCATAATTAAGATTTTGTTTCATTAATTGGTTTTGTTTGAACTCTCTTTAACCACACCCCCTCCCCCCATGTTCTGTATATGTTACCTTAAAAAATTTTACAACAAGAAGCACTATTGACAAAATAGAGGCCAACCTCCCGATTAGGCTAAAAGGGTGACTAACACCTTTTCCTTTCGTACCTTAGCCCATAAACCCTCTTTCTCTCTCATTACGTTTTTAAAAGACCCGCTGCCTTCTTTTTATTTTTCTTAGTTTTTCTCAAAAATCAAGTGGCGACTCCATTTTTCAAAAAGCATTCTCAAATATCTTGGACTTTTGTTTTAAAAGGGAAAAAGAATATTTTATAAATAAAAATAGATATTCGATGCATCCCCCACGAGCGACCTGAAAACTCCCACAGGACCCTTGAACAAATGGCTAGAACCATGCTTTGTGAAAATAACCTACCAAGATATTTGTGGGCCGAGGATGTCAACACAGCTTGTTATATTGTGAATAGAGCTATGATTCGAGCTTCACTTAGGAAAACCACATATGAATTATGGAATAGAAGAAAACCCAACATCTGCTATTTTCATATTTTTGGCTGCAACTGTTTTATTTTGAACAACAAGAACTTTTGGACAAGTTTTGTGCAAAATCTGATTCAGGTATTTTGTTAAGATATTCTATACCTAGTAAAGCCTATAGAGTTTTCAACAAAAGGACTCTGATTGTTAAAGAATCTATTTATATTATTTTTTATGGCTCTAAGCTCAGCTCTTCTAAGGAATTTTGTAAAAATAATCTTGTAGACATTGAAAAGGGAGTTGAGGATATCTTCATTAAGGATCAAGAAGAAAAAAATCGTGAGGAAGACTCAAGTGAGCGGTAAAATGCAAACCAGCATGATGAAGGATCGTCAAATCAAAGGAATGCTGATCTTCTAAGGGAAAGGAGGTATACTCATGGTCACCCAAAGGATTTGATCATTGGTGACCTTGTTCAAGGTATATAGATCAGATCTTCTTTACATAATATTTGTGGTAACTTAGCATTTCTCTTTCAGACTGAACCAAAACATTTTATGGAAGCTCAAAATGATAATTTTTTAATCTTGGCTATGCAAGAAGAGATAAACCAGATTAAAAGAAATAAAGTTTAGATTTAGTCTCAAGACCTAAGGACCATTCCATTATTAGAACAAAATGGATTTTTAAAAACAAAATGGATGAGAATGGAGTAGTTCTTAGGAACAAAGCTCAATTGCTAGTCCAATTTTATAATCAAGAAGAAGGCATCGATTTTTATAAAATTTTTGCACCTGTGGCTAGACTTGAAGCCATTAGGATATTGCTTGCTTTTGCTTACTTTAAAATTTTTAAACTTTATCAAATAGATGTCAAAAGTGCCTTTGTAAATGGTTCTATTTATGAGAAAGTCTTCGTAAAATAATCTCCTGATTTTGAAAACATAGACTTCCCAAATCATGTTTACAAACTCACAAGGTTCTCTATGGTTTGAAACAAGCATCCAAAGCTTAGTATGAAAGGATAAGTAAATTCTTGATTGAAAATAAGTTTTCAAGGGACAAAATTGATGCAACTCTTTATATCAAGTCTAAGGGAAAAGATATGTTAGTTGTGAAAATTTATGTAAATGACATTATCTTTGGCTCAACTAGTGAGAACCTCTGCAAGAATTTTGCTAAGTGTATGCAAGGTAAATTTGAAATGAGTATGATGGTTGAGCTCAACTATTTCCTTAGACTTCAAATCTGAGATATCTTGGTATCCCATAACGAAAAGGGATAAGGAGTTCATGGGCTATAAAAGAAAAATCTTTGACCCTTATATAGCAACGGGGTATTTTCTCAAAGTGGTAGAGACCCTAGTTAAACTATGCAGTTAAGCATGCTGACGCTGGAGTAATGCAAAGATGGATGACTTCTTAAAAAATAAAATCATGAGGGCTTTGCCCAAAGCGGATAATATCGTTGTCATGAGAAGGGTCGGGGTATTACAGATGGTATTAGAGCCGACTCTCCTCACCTCCGAGTGTGGGCCTCTACCATCTCGCATGTCATGTGGGCAGGCTATTGAGTGGGTGGGTTGATAAGGACTGGTAGGCTACCGGAGCTGGTAGGCTACTGCACAGGGATGTACAGCCCTAAGGGGGGTGGATTGTGATATGCTGGTATTCCACATCAGAAAGGGAGAGGGAGTTCCTAGCTTTAAAGAAAAAACTTTATACCCTTACATAGCAACGAGGCCTTTTCCCATGGTGGTAGACACCCCAGCAGAACTTTGCAGTTAAGCGTGCTCATACTAAAGTAATGCAAGGATGGGTGACCTCTTGGGAAGAACAAAACCATGGGCTTTGCCTAAAGCGGACAATATCGTTGCGTGAAAAGGGTCGGGGTGTTACAAAATCAAACAAACTCAAGAAGGAATTTTCATCAATCAGTCCAAGTACACCAAGAACTTGTTAAAGAGGTTTGATATGCTTAATGCAAAACCTATGGGAACTCTCATGTGCCCTTCAACAAAGCTAGACAAGGATGAAAATGGTAAGCCAAATGAGGGAAAGAGATATCGAGGTATGATTGGCCTTTTACTTTACTTAACTGCCAATAGGTCTGATATCATGTTTAGTGTTTGTATGTGTGCTAGATTTTAAGTTAATCCTAAAAAATCACACACAACTATTGTTAAACGTATCTTTAGATACCTTTTAGATACACAAAACCTAATATTATTCTATCCTAGAGGGACAGCCTTTGAATTATTTGGCTATTCTGATGTAGACTTTGCCGATTGTAAGATAGACAGGAAGTGTACTAGTGGAACATGCCTGTTCCTAGGACACTGACTTATATCCTAGTTTAACAAAAAACAAAACTCAGTAGCCATATCTATAACTAAGGTTGAGTACATAGCAACTGGTAGTTGTTGTACACATGTTCTTTGGATGAAACAGCAACTAGAGGATTACAATATAAGCTTATATCACATTCCCATAAAATGTGACAACACAAGTGCCATAAATATATCCAAGAATTCTATACAACATTCAAGAACAAAGCATATTAAAATCAGACATCAATTTATCAGAGATCATGTACAAAAACGAAACATTGAACTTGAATTTGTAGGCATAGACCACAAACTTGTTGATATTTTCACCAAACCTCTTAATGAAGAAAGATTTTGTTATATAAGAAGACAACTTGATATGTTATGTGTTCCAAATTGATGTTTATATGCCATACTAACCATGCCTTTTTGATGCATTTCATTCTCTATTTTGCTGTCTGAAAGGTGTCGACACAATGTTAAAAAGTGTTGACACAAATGTGAAAAGTGTCGACACATTGCTATATAGTATCGACATAATTTGAGAAAAGTGTCGACCCCCAACTATATAGTGTCGACACAATATGTTATCCATCTTTCTGTGCGAAAGGTATCAACACACTTTGAAAAGTGTCGACACTAAGAGCGGAAAGTGTCGACCCTATGCTGAAGCAGTGTCAACATAAAAACCAGTCTTGAACACCCCATGTGACGCTTGAAAAGTGTCAACACCTACAAGGAGAGTGTCAACACATTTCCTCAGTTAAAAAAAGGTGGTTTTCCCCCTTTTTTTGTTTTCGCACTCATAAAACCATTCATTTCTCATAAACTATTTTATCTCCTCTCTTTTTCTCATTCTCCCTTCTCTCTACAAAACCCTAATGTCGACATTAATGCCACCGAGAACAATGGGAAAGAGCAGCAAACGAACCAACACTGGGGAGAGCTCTAACCCCAGAGCAAGCAAGAGAAAGAAGAAGGCGACGACACTAACTCTGGAGATGGGGTACAACACCACACTTACATTCTTGTCGACCCAAATCAAAAACCTCGTCAACATGTCCTTTGAAAATCGCAACATTCGTTCAGGTAGATTGATAAATTTTGCCTTTTTTTATTCCATAGGCATAGAATTTTCTCAGTGGTTCGACACTCTCGGTTGGTCAAATCTCTTAAAGATTTAGGACCACCACTACCCATCCCTTGTGAGATTGTTCTATGCTCACATGAAAGTTGTCAACCCCCTCAAGGACAAGAAAATAACCACTTGGGTGAACAATATTGAGATTTCCTTCGATTACAAAACCTTCAACACCATCCTAAGTATCCCGAATGGAGATATTCGTGTCCCCTGTCACCAAAAGAAAGGGACCTTGGATTTTTTCTCTTTTCATGACGCTGTGAAGAAAATTTTTGTAGTTGAGACCATTGACCCCACAAAACCCTTAGAGTCTTTTGAGCCCTGAGATACGTTTGTTGCGTCATTTTGTCAATAATATTTTCCTTCCTCAATCCAAAAAATATGGAGATGTAACTTTCATCCATATGTGTTTTTATGTTGTGTAATTTGGAAGGCCAAAACTTGATCTTGACTTCCTCTTTGTTTCTAACAAGCTCCACTCATACTCTAAGTCAAACATTGCACTCCCCCATGGCATGTACCTAACAAAAGTGTTTTGGTACTTTGGAATAAACTTGACCAAAAAGAGAAGGGAATTCCTTTCTCTAATCATGCCCTGTATGACAAGACCACCCTCAAGAACATGCACATCATCTAGATGGATGCTGTTTGGACAAAGAAGGAACCGTTTACCTCTCTCACCTCTGTGGCACCCTCAACTAATCAGACTCCACTTCCACCTCCTCTCAGATCTCTTATTTTTCCTATTTTATTTGATCCACATTCTCCTCTCTCTCTCTCACTTTGTTCCTCCTTGTCCTAGGTTTGACCCTTCATCCTTTACACCTTCCTCCTCCCTATCCTTCTCACTTTACATCAACATCTGTTCAATCTGAGCCTCCTTCATCTCTACAGTTGGCTGAACTCACCTCCGTCATTCACAGCATGAACTCCTCCCTTTCCTCATCTCTGGCATCCCTTTATAAGAAGGTTGAGGCTGAAATTTATGACCTTCGTGCTAGTGTTGACGTAATCACTAAAGGCATTGTTGCCATTAGTGGCAAAACTAAGGGTCTGAGGAAGGAAGTCAAGCAAGCCTATGAAGCAGGTCATGTCCTTAGTCAAAACATGACCTCGGGCATTGACAAAATTGTCCAAGCAAATATGAGGATACTCTAATAGGCCAAAAAAGAGTATGATGAAGGTGTCGTAATTGCTGTGCAAGAGAACACCAAAAAAGTTGAAGAGCATCTGGCTTGGCTAAGTAAAGCTCGGGCTAAGCAATTCAAGCCGAAGGAGACCAAGGCCAAAAAGGAAGCACGACTGAAGAGAAAAGCTGAATTGGCCCTCATGGCCACATTTGAAGCAATGGAGAAGAAAGAAAAAGACTTTGAGAAAGCATCTACATCAAAAGAACGACAAGCTGAAAGAAAGAAAAAGCAAGAAGAAAAGTAATTCTTCAAATGCCATATGGATGAGTTTTTATGCTGCCAAAAGGGCAGAGAAGAAAACAAAGTTGAAGATTGAAGAAGAATTTTCTGAAGTTGATGTTGTAATGGCTTTTGAAATCATTTTTGTGGTTGTTTGTTATGATTATGACATATTCATGTCTATTAGATGTATGATTGGTTGATCAAACATTTCAGTTATGTCTGGTGGTTGTTTAAAGTTGTATGAATGCCATTTTATTTCTCATAACTGATGGTTGATATTGCAATCTATGAATATCATATGTTGTTGATTACCAAAAAGTTTACATTTCTCTTGTTGATAATTGTTAAAATGATTGTTATGTCATATATGATAAATTGTTCATCTTGTTAAGGCATAATAATAAGGGGAGTACCCTTGTCAAAAATATTTTTTAAATGTTTTCTTGAAAATGTTGTCATCATAAAAAAAGAGAGATTGTTAGCTTAAGAGCATTTTATATGATTTTGATGATTTTATTAATTTATATTTTCTAATTTAAAGTTTAAAAATATATTAATATAAATATTTTTCAAAAAGGTTGAGTCGACACTACACGCTAATATGTTGACACCTTATGCCTTTTTGTACTAACACTTAGTGCTAAATGGGTTGACACTTAGTGTTCTTGAACAGAATGTTTATGTCGACACTAATTAGCTTTTGGGTTGACACTTACAAGCAAATCACGCTTGACAAACTCAAATGTGTTGACACCATTATAGTTTAGAGTCGACACCTCTAACCGCTTTGCTTGAGATGTTTCAGGAGAACAGGTTATGTCGACACTAATGATTGATTGTGTCGACACCTCTAGTATTGGACCGGGATCTAAGTTGAGTCAACACCAGTTATAACCTGTGTCGATAGCAAGTCAAAGCCCGAAGAGCACGATGAGTTGACACCAACATACACGTGAGTAAACACTCTAGCACCTTGACGAAAATCAACTTGTGTTGACTCCAGTGCACACGTGAGTCGACACCAAGTGATCCTCTAGACCTCTTGGTCCTAGTGTCGACACCAAAGATGAAATGAGTCAACACTTAGACACCATCTGGGCAACTTAAAATGTGTCGACATGAATGATGCATATTAGTCAACACCAAGACATCAAGTCTTCTCCCAAACTCTGACCCATATGTGTCAACACCAATAAGCAAATGATACGACACCAAAGGCACCCTCCGAAAAATAAGAAGTTTAACTCGACACTAATGAAGATAAGGGTCGACACCAAAATTCTAGTAGCCAAAGTCAGACTGGCTAGGTCAACACCAAAGTGAGGAGTGTCGACACCAATTTTCCAGTAGCCAAAGTTGCTTAGCTGAGTCGACACCAAAGCAGACTAGTGTCGACACCGATTTTCCATTAGCTAAAGTTGCTTAGTTGAGATAACACCAAAGACGCAAAGTGCCGACACTAAAATTCTAATAGCTAAAGTCTCTCAATTGAGTCGACACCAACGAAGACATGAGTCAACACTAACTCTGATATGAGTCAACACCAAACTTCAAGCTAGAAAACTAAAGTAATGAAAAGGTTGACACTAAATTTACCATGAGTCGACGCCAAGGTGTGAGTGATGAAAATCCAAACGTTTAGTTAACACCTCAAGAAGAAAGAGTCAACACTTTTGTCCGAGAACCAAGGCCAAGACCAACTTGTGTCGACACCTGCGACGAATTTTAAAACTGGTGCTGGTTCAAACGATAACTTTTTCAAAGCATTAATTGCCTCAACCAACCACCAACGATTATTTACTTCAATAGGCTATAAAATAAGTAAATTTTAGAGCTTCAAACTTTTATATTACTATTATATTGAATGCATTGAAAGCTAAAATTATTCTCTAGATCATTAAAGGCTCATTTACTCCTCCAGCCCAAATTCTCTCACTCATTTGCTCATTTATTATGAAATCATTGTAAAGAGTGATTGTGAGTGAATATCTTATTCAATTTCATTTATTGTAATGGGTGAATCATCCTTGTAATCTTTTAAGAGAGTGAGCTAAACTTCTTAAAAAAGAACTGAAGTGTGTTTAGAAAAATAAGGTTGTTTGTGAAACACCTTCAAGGCTGTAAAGGCTTTTAAATGTGCCTGTAAAGCATTCGTTGATAGTGCATATTCTCAAGAAGAGTCTTCACTGCTGCACTTTTATTCTTGCTTACTGCTATCTTTGTTTTGTAAAATTAAAAAGGTTTTTAAAATAATAATAATTATTTTTAAAACCTAATTCACCCCCCTCTTGGGTTGTCTAGGACTAACAATCGGTATTGTTCGCCAAAAAGGACGGATCCTTAAGTTTATGCATTGACTATCGAAGATTGAATCGAGTGATCGTGAAGAACAAATACCCTATGCCCAGGATCAACAACTTGTTCGATCAACTTAAGGGTTTAAGCTACATCTCTAATATTGACTTGAGGTTAGGCTACCACCATTTGAGGATAAAAGAATAAGACATTTTGAAGATGGCCTTTTGAACACGATATGGGCACTACAAATTTTTTATCATGCCTTTTGGGTTGACAAATGCTCCAGCAACATTCATGGACTTAATGAATTGTGTCTTTCAATCTTTTTTAGATAATTTTGTGGACGATATCTTGATCTACTCACCCTTGAGGGAGGCTCACGAAGAGCATTTACAAATTGCACTACAACTTTTGCGAAACCACCGATTGTACGCCAAATATGAGGAGTGTGAGTTTTGGCTATCTTAAGTCAAATTCCTTGGGCATGTGGTTTTAAATGATGGAGTAGCCATAGACACTTCGAAGGTTGAGGCAGTGATGAGTTGGGAATGACCAAAGAACATATTTGGGATTCGGAGCTTCTTGGTGTTAGCAGGTTATTACCGACGATTTGTTAAAAATATTTCTCGTCTTGCTGCACCTATGACGCGTCTTACGCGAAAAGGGATCAAATTTATATGGAGCGAAGCTTGTAAACTCGTGTTTCAGGAGCTAAAGAAGAGGTTAACTAGCGCACCTATCTTGGTGATACCAGAGCAAGGGTTGGGATACACGATTTATTGCGACGCCTCTCATGATGGTCTTAGTTGTGTTTTGATGCAATAGAGAAAGGTAGTTACGTATGGCTCTTGACATATGAAAACTCATGAAAAGATTTATCCGACTTATAACTTGGAGCTTACGGTGGTCATCTTCGCTTTAAAGGCATGGAGGTATTACTTGTACAGTGAGCACTTTAAAGTATTCTCGGATCACAAAAGCTTGAAATACATTTTTTCTCTGAAAGACCTGAACCTATATCAATGGAGATGGATGAAGTATATGGAGGACTATGATTTTGACTTACAGTACCACCCGAGGAAGGTCAACGCTGTGGCCGATGCTCTTAGTCGCAAAACCTAAGGTTCTTTAGCTCTTGTAACCATTCGGGTATGGAAGATGATTAGGAATCTTAGTGAGTTTGACCTACAACTCAACAAGTTCGATGACTGTGCTACTTTGTTTACGGCAGTTTCTCAACCTACACTTCTCAGTCGCGTTATCGATGCCCGATAATAGGACGGTGAAACCTATAGATAATTCGTGATCGTATTTCGAGTGCTGATGGCATCAAGGGATGGGTTTTCCATCGTGGTTAAAATCTAAAATTATGTGGAAGGCTTTTCGTGCTAGAGTCGTGTTGTGAGGATGTGCTTTGTGAATTCCATCATTCTCGCCTTGTAGTACATCTGGGGCATGCAAAAATGTACCACGATTTACATCACCAATTTTGGTGGAAGGGCCTAAAGAAGGATGTGGTGCTTTGTTTCTCAGTACCTTACTTGTCAGCAAGTGAAGGCAGAACACCAAAGACTAGTAGGACTACTGCAAACGTTACCCGTATCAGAATGGAAGTGGAAAAATGTCACAATGGACTTTGTTTCGGGACTTCCTAGATTGCCGAGGGGGCATAATGTTGTGTGGGTCATAGTGGACATATTGACTAAGTTCACGCACTTCATTCCAATTTGAATGGTAGATTATGTGGATAATCTTAGCAGACTATACGTTAGTGAGATTGTTCAACTTCATGGAGTACCGATGTCTATAGTGTCTGATCGCGATCCCCGATTTATATCACATTTTTGGCAGAGCCTGCAGTTGTCATTGGGTACGAACTTGCTTCTCAGCACCGCATTTCATTCCCAACAGATAGCCAATCCGAGTGCACCATACGAATTTTGGAGAACATGTTACGAGCATGTGTGCTAGATTTTCGTAGTTCATGGGAAGATCATCTATCTTTGGCAGAATTCACAAACAAGAACAGTTATCAATCGAGTATCAAGATGGCACCATTCGAGGCTTTGTTCGGTAGACTGTGTAGGTCACCAATCTGTTAGACCGACCTCGATGAGGCAGTTGTGCTAGGACCCGATTAGGTACGTGAAACGACTGAGAATGTTTGTGCTGTTCGTCAACGCCTGGTGACTGCGCAAAGTCGCAAAAAGAGCTATGCTAATCGAAGAAAGAGACCCTTAGTATTTGAGGTAGAAGATCACGTGCGCCATGTAAAGGCTTGATGAGGTTTGGTAGAAGTGAAAAGTTATTGCCGCATTTCATTACACCTATTGAAATCCTAGAAAGGATTAGAGAAGTGGCGTATCACCTTGCCTTGCCTCCACAACTCTCGCCCATGCATAACATTTTTCATGTATTTATATTGCGAAAATATGAGCCTGAGCCTTCTCACGTGTTAGATTGGACCGAGTTAACCGTTAAGGAAGACATATCCTATGAAGAGCAACCAATAAAGATTTTAGACACCAAGGAGCAGGTTTTGAGGGGAAGGACAATTGCGTATGTTAAGGTGTTGTTGCTTCATCATGGCATTGAAGAGGCCACGTGGGAGCGTGAGTCTGAAGTTTGTTCCAAGTACTCGGAGTTGTTTTCGTCTTAAGTTGTATCGAATTTCGGGGACGAAAATCCTTACGGGAGGAAGGTTGTGAGAACCAGTTATGTTTTTATTAATTGGATTAAATGTTTAAGTAATGATTTTCATATGTTGTCTAGTAATGTTTAACTTGGGTGCATTTAATATAAATGTATGACATGTGGGGCCGGTAACTTTTAAACAAGTTTTGTTGGACCTGGCGGTGTGCGCGAAGACCTATGAAATTTAATTTGGAAATAATTTAAAATTTGATAATTTTTGAGAAAATAAATTTTAAGCTAATATAAATTTAAAAATAGTAATTTCAATGTTATAAATGCATATATGTGGGTTAAAAACACATCGTGGATGCATGGCATGAATTTTGAGGCATGTTAGTGAGTGGCATGGGAGGGAGTGCCAAAGCTTCTCTCTCTCTCTCTCTCTCACACACACACACACACCCACCCCACCACCACCACCACCATTGACGACTAAGCCCTCCTCTCACTCTTCTCCTTCATTTTTCGAGCATTTACACTTGGAGTTGGATAACACCGCAAGAACAAAAGTCGACCCACTCGTCGAGGGTACACATCCATCCTATTGGAATTTGATTTTGCCAATTTTGGGGGTTTTGCGGGTGTTTAAAGCATTGAATCTTAACTCAAAATAGTAGAATTCTAAACTATTTATGGATTTTTGTTTTTAATGTATGTTTAGGTATTTTAAATTTAGGTTAAAATGTCTTGAAACATATTTGGAGAGTAAAAACCCTAGATTTTAATGAATATATGAAATGTGTGTGTGTGTGTGTGTGTGTGTTTTGGAGGAAATGAGATTGGTTATATGTTTATTTTGTTTAAAATCAAATGAGTTTTGGTTTTGGTTGGAGTTGTTGAGTTATATTGTATTTAAATCCTTGGAATAGAGGTTATACCTACATGTGGATGAATTATTGGTTTAGTTAATGTACTGGGGTAATGCGATGTGGTTAATGTAGGTTTGAATAACTCCTCGGTGAAAGACCAAAAACTTGCGCATGATTGGGTGCCCTACCTTTTGGTTAATCCCGTAAAAGGGTGAGGGTACCCTCCCCGTTGATGTAATCCTAAAAGAGTGCAGGGGTGCCTTATCCTTCAGTTGATCTGTAAAAGTGTGCAATTGTGTGAAAAATTTTAAAACCAATATAATGGGGTGACAAGTTGATACCTAACTAAGCCCAATTTTTAAAATGTTGAGTGTTAGAGTTTTGTTTGAATCAATTCTCGGTAGTTTCAAAAATTGTGAAGGTTTTGATATGGGATGGGTTGGTGAATTCAGTTTTATGAGAAAACTACTTTCGATAAATTCTTTAAGTTGATGCCTTATAATTTACCTATTGCATTTCATGCATCCTTCCATATCTGGTTTTATATTCCTATTGAGCCTTAACTCACGTTGTTTGAAATAAATATTTTCAGGTGACGAGTGGTTCTTTGATTCAAGGATGAGAAAGATTTGTGTTTTGGGTTATGAACCCTGTAAAAATTTGGTTTAGTAATGTTTTGTAGTTAAGTTTTGAATCTTGGGTCATGTAATGTATAATGTGATGTTGTGTACTCGAAAAACTTAGTGTTGTAAGGCCATGAGAGTAAACTTTTTGTTAGCCAAATGGTCTTTTATTTTGATTTTGATAATTTTCATAATTTATTTTCTAAGAATAAACGGATTTAAAATTATAATATTTTATATTTTTAAAATGAAAGTGTTAACACATTTAGCCAAAAAAAAAATGACTTAACTCTCAAAAGGCTTAAAACACTCACATATTCTTAAATGAGAATATTTTGTGTTGAACTCAATTGAAAAATAAGTCAAACACTTTTAAGGCAAAGTATACTTTAATCTCATCAAGTGTGTCAACACCCATTGATAAAGTGATTTGACACCCTAGCATTTTTATGAAGTTGATCTTCAGGTATCAAAATGTTAGTGTTGACATAAACAAGTTTTGTGTCAACACAAAAGAGTCGAAGCTCTCAGGACTCAAATAGAGTCGACACTAATTAGCTTTGTGTCAACACAAAAGTGATCCTCACTTTTGGTATCTCAAAGTTTGGGTTGACACAAATGGAAATTATGTCAACACAAAACAACTGAGGCCACCTGCAGATTTTGGTGTTGACACAAAAGTCCCGAGGCTGCTTGAAGAATTTTTGCTGTCGACACCAGAGACCTCAAGTGTCGACACATATATACCGAGGCTTTCTGCAAAATTTAGTGTCGACACCAAAGAAGACATGAGTCGACATAAAGTGCCTCCTCCCGAATTCTGAAGTACTTTTGAGTCAACACCAACTAAATATGAGTCGACACAAAAGAACCGAGGCTTCCTACAGAATTTAGTGTCAACACCAAATGCAAGTTGAGTCGACACAAAGTGCCTCCCCCGGATGCCGAAGTTTCAAACGAGTCGACACCAGATCCAAATGTGTCGACACCATGATGTTGGTAAGGTAGAGTGCAGAAATTGTGTCGACCCCTCAGAGAACTTAAGTCGACCCAACATGTGACGCCTCATCCTCCGGGCACGTCGAGACATATATAAATATAAATGAAGGGATATTCTAGCCATTGATTCATATTTACATACGTTAGTTATTACATCATAAGTGAATTCTAAACCTTTCAAAAGTACATAAGTATTACAGTTTTACCAAGAAATTTCAACAATTACACTAAACACGAGAAATCTGAATATAAAAACAAAAGAAAAAGCTTTAACTCCTTAGAATGCATCAACTGGATTCGTGTGCTCTTGGGACTCACCATGTTCTACAAACTCTTCTTCTCCCTCTAAGATGACTTCCTCCAAGAACCCCTCCTCACCTGTGGCACGAATGCCATGAGCCAAGACCCAGAAGCAAAATACTCTAACCTTCTAACTAATATCACAGCACAAAATTCAGCACAACACATACCATAAAACACCCAGTACAGTTTATAGTCAAGGAGACAAATAAATTTATGACAGGACCGTAGATAAGTCAAATATCATGCGTATATGATATATCGTGTATGAATGTATATGCCCAACCCAAAATGCACTCAGATAAGAAACAAGGATTCCACGTCAGGAATCACCAGATTAGACTTAATGGGATTTTGATCACCAAACCTATCCTTGCCTTGTTGCGACTAGTAACCACATCGCCGGGCGTCATGCCACAGCTGTTTTACTCAATGGCAACGGCGTGAGGGCGGCCAACAAAATAATCATCCACCCTTATTTCAGGCCATCCAAAATAATCATACGCCACAATCCCAACTTAAGAACAAGGATGTTCGTTTCGCATCAACCCAAAGTCTAAGAGAATTCAAGAAACGTTCACATTATACAAAGTACCTGGGTGAGAGATTTAGGACAACCATAATTGGGCTCTCTCCGAATTACCACCGCAGTGGGGTTAGGCCAGCCGAATTAGGCTCTCTCCGACTTACCCAAAATCTAAACTTTTGAAACCAGAATGCTAGCGACGAACCCATGGTGCCCAACAGTATTCACAAACCATTTCTGTAACACCGGAGACGCACCCAGGGTGTGCAAACCAAAATCATTTCCAACACCGGGGACGCACCCAGGGTGTATAAACCAAAATTATTTCCGAAAATGGCAACCAGGGACGCCCTAGACTCAGAACCAAAAAGAATGATCTCAACACAGCCCACCCAAACAACGGTTTGCACAGATGGACTCCAACATGCCGAAATGAAAATGACAATGCTCATAATGTGTACCATTTATCTCAGTGTAATAATTTATAGCATGGCATTAACTTAGCGTGGAAATATTCATGGTACAATGCACAAAGCATAAAGTACAAGTATGTGAAGCATGAACTACAATTCTCAAGATATAATTCAATATAGCAGCACGGGTTCTAGATCATCATACATTCACTTGAAACACTAGTCAACTAATTCAAATTAGTTATCATACATAAACTCGGGTCCCGTGGCAAAGGGTGCTCGAACCACACTAAACAACTTTTAGGGCCAAAACCACATATTAAATTAATAGGGGCAACAAATTTTTGGGGCATCTAGACTTGGAATTGAGTTATAATTTTTAACCACCTTTTAGATAAAAATATATCCTACAATTCTCATGTTTAACACCAATGTCAAGTCCTAAGGCAATTGGGTGAACATTTTATTCTAAGCAAAAATGGTTCAGCATTTACTCCAGATTTTTACCAAAAACTAGCTTCTGTTGTTCTCAGTTTTGGGGTATCAAATGACGTCCAAATGAGCCCATTGTTTAGTATGTACTACTATACCAAGTTTCCTACAAGTTTCATGTTTAGATCTAATGGTAGTCGTTTGAAACAATTTAGACTTTTTGGCCATTTTAGAAAATAGGTTCTGTCGGCTGCCAAAACTCAGCAGAGCCGGTTTTAGACAGAGGGTTTAAAATGGTTTTGGGGTAACATCCCGGGGATATAAGGTCTGATTTTGGGTAGAAAATATATCAATATGTTAGCTACAAAGTTCATGTAGACCAATTTTGTAATAGATCATAAAAACTAGGTGTTTTGGGCTATATAAAAATATGTGACAGAATGTTCCTCGAGGGTTGAAAATCAATAGATTCTTTTAAAGGGATTTTTACCTATCAAACCTCAATATTTTGCTTTCATTTTTGGTGGGTAGATAGATATTCATGTTTTCTACAACTTTCATGTTTTGACCAAAGTTCGGATCACACTCTAAACTAGGGTTCTCAAATCATTACTCTTGACTGGTCAGAAAATAACACACTTTGGTAAAGTTACAATATCTTGAGTTCTGGTTATGCAAATGAGTTGAAACCAACTTTGGATGAAATATAGCACAACAATATAACCCTAAACACAAAAATCATGCTTAGATCAATTTTATATATTGCGTTATGGTATTTCAAATCTCATGGCAGAAACATCAAAGTTCTAGAAAATCAAGCCTCTTAGGGTTTAGGTCTTCTACTTGTGTCATGACATGTTTTTGTTCCATTTCTTTGCATCCTTCTGATTTTAACTTTAATATCAAGACTCCAGCACACTTAGAGATCATCAAACTCAAAGATAACAACATACAATAGCATATCATATCATTCATAATCAAAACAGCCCCTAGGTTTCCAACTACAACTCCTTTTCGGTTTGATTTCAGTTCTTGATTTTTGAGAGGCTTTAGGGGTGTGATGGGGGAATATTTTGAGGAATATTAGATACAAGGCTTAGAAGTTTTACTTACTTGTTTTGAGAGATCAAATAATGGTAGAGGGTTGATATGGACTTAGCTTTAAAACCATGGTCTCTAAAGACCCATTTCTTGGATCCCTCATTCTTCTTCTTCTTCTTTTTTCTCTCAAACCCTCAAGAACACTCAACCAATTCTTTCTCTCTCTATATGCACAAAATTTTGAAGGGGAGAAGAGGTGTTTGGGCTTAGTTTAAATAGGAGGAGGATAGGGAACACATGGGAGACAAAAAGTACACAAGAAGCTCCTTTTTTCTTCATTACATTAAATGTGATTTGAGTTTGATTTGAATTGATTTGATTCTTTTGTGGGCTAAAATCATATATGGGGAAGCTAGATGTAGCTAGGGGGCTGATTGGGGGACAAAAAATATGATTCCCTCCAATCAGGGGGTTTGCCTTGGTTTGCATGCCCATATGTGCAAGAAAATGCATTAAAAGTTAATTTAATGTATCTTTTTGTGTCTTTTTCTACTGATACCTATTATATTAATATATTTATGATAAATATAGTATTTTCATGTATTATCATAATTTTCATAGCAATTGATTAAATAGCTGTAATATTTTCAGTTATATTAAGCTATTTTGACAATATAGGGCTTTTTGACTTATTTTGTTATGTATGAACTTCAATAATAATTTATTTTCTTTTGTTGACTTATAACCCTATATTATTAGGTATATTACTTGTTCAAAAATTTTGGGAACATCATAATACTTCATTTAATATATTTCTCATCATTTAAAGCTAAAAAGAAGCAAAAAGTCACTTTTGGCACATCCCCCAAGGTGGTCGGTCACTAAGGGGCATTTTTAACATTTTTGATGTTATTTTGTCTTTTACCACTTAATTGTACTTAAATTTTTTATTTAGCGTATCCATATGTCAAAATTTGAATTTTTAAGGCTTTTTGCTATACTATGGGCAAAACGGTCATTTTATCCTATTTATGAGAATTTTATATTTTTAATTTATTATTTCATGATATTTACTTCATTTTGAATGTTAGGAGAATCTCTGGGTGTTAAGGTTTTGTTTCTTGAGTTTTGAACCTTTTTGGATTTTCAGGCCGAACTTAGGATTTTCAATTCAAGTTAGGGTTTTGAACTTCTTCCGTGTTCTATAGCCTTGTAGACTATTCATCACTAATATTAGGATTTGAGATGGGTCTTTACACCGATCGTTATCAGCTGGCTTGTTACAATTAGGGTCTGTACCGGGTCGTTACAAACTATCCCCTTAAACAAATTTCGTCCCTGAAATTTCCCCCTACTTCACCGTGTTAAGGATGATTTACTAACATTGTGCCTTCTTGTTTTCCCAAAATTATATCTTTGATTACTTGAGTTATTCTTTATTGCGGGTGTGGATAAGATCGAGCCCATATGTTCAGCACTTAGCATAAATGTTGTCTTGTCCTACTTAACACTTTAAACTAATTATTACCAAATCTTCAAGGATCATATCGCATAATCAGCTAACCCCAAAAAGTTCGTATCTCTTTCACGTTAGTTAGCCTCTTTCCATTAACTGTTGCTTCTACTTCTGTTGGGCCCAGTTGAATTTCTTCTCCAAATATAGCATGACCTAAAAATACCACCCGGTCTAACTAAAATTCGTACTTTCCAAAGTTTACATACAACTTGTGCTTTCTCAAAACCTACAAAGAATCTTCAATTGTTTCCTGTGTTCCTTTTCACTCTGAGAATATAACCGAATATCGTTTATCGACATAATTACAAATTGGCCTAGAAAGCTTCTAAAAACTCGATCTATCAGGTCCATAAACACAACAGGTAGATTAATTAACCCGAAAGGCATCACCACGAATTCATAATGCTCGTAACAAGTCCTAAAGGCAGTCTTGGGTATATCTGACTCTTGCACTTTCAATTTGTGGTATCCTGACCCCAGTCTATCTTTAAGAACACGTTGGCTCCAAAACACAATTTACATTGAGTACGACTTCCACAAACGATCATATGTCTCTAAACTAGCCCATCACCGAAATTGATTTCAAACATTCTTTACTTTTGTCTGGAACGGCTGTCACTTTACCAAAAACTAGCTCATTGCCATATTCAAATGTACATCGATGACTACTTCCCGATCGACTAACGACTATTAACTCGAAACCACATCACCACCTTGTGTTGGACTACTCTAGCCTTACGACCATCAAGATTTCTACCGCCACTTGAACCTAATGAGTCACTAGGGCTAAACATACCACACAAATTAAACGCTCCCTAGGTATATGCTTACCCATATGAATCTAATCACAACCTCGTCACATATTTTCTTCACGTACGTACTATCTACCCTATAATCCTTTAACTGAACAGTATTAATTTCTGATTCCAAAATCTCTTATCATCATCACTCAATCCCTTCACACATTTTCTTCCACACAATCGAACCAAGAACCATTTTTGCTCTTTTAATTACTTTATCTTACCCACATTCTATAAAGACTTATAGTCTTACCCACACTCAATTCATATCCATAAATTCGTATAATCTTACTTAAGCTTCCACTCTTATCATCCAAACGCTTATTCCTCCCATGTACTCACACTAAGTTGCTACGCAACTTCACCAAAAACAAAAAAATTATATTACCCTTCAACTCCTCATACATAGAGTTCACACGCTCTCGCAAGAAAATTTCTTCTTTATACCGGTAACATCTACTCACCAATCTAAACAAGCTTGCCCTAACTGGTCACTTCACAAAAGGTTTTCGAAAGCAACTTCCTTGCAACTCACATCGATACCATATACGTGTTAGAGTTGGTATACTGAAAATCATATTTTTAGTATTTTATTTTATTTTTTAATAAAATTAATTTTCCATTTTATGAGAATCTTTATGAGTAATGTATGTGTATCATTTCTTTGATATGCATAGATGTCTAATATTCTGTATAGTATTTAATATGGTGTGTAAGTACGGTTTACACACAGAAGACCAGATTTTAGGTTCTTGCAGAATATAAATTTTATGTTCACAGTTTAGATGAAAATGGACATATCATCGGTA
>JAOTRH010256807.1:0-39934 GCA_034768845.1 Heliamphora exappendiculata | reverse complement strand
TAACCCCTCTCCTTCTTGAAGGGGCTATATAAGGGTCATCTCCCTCTGGAAGGAAGACACACAGAACTATTGAGAACAGAACGAGAACAGAAAGGCACAGAGATATACAGGTATACCGAGAGACAAAAGGTGAGAAAGAAGAGAGACAATTCTCAGGTTACGAAGTAAGCCGCAAAAGAGAGAAAGACATACGAAGAGTGTTCGTAGCCGATCCTTGGTAATGTTCCAGAGATCGTGGAGCCGTTTTATCCTGAGAGAGTGACGCCGGTGAAATACCTACAACACCCTCGGTAGGCGGCGAATCATTCTTAAGGAAACTGCGATTGGAGGACTCGATTTACAAATTTCATTTATGTTATTCCTATTATTTCATTTTCTGTAATTTCAGATTATTAAAAATTGTTGAAAGTTTAATAAATATGTATTTTTTGGATCCCCGACCATGTATTTATTTTAGCATTGAGTTTATCTCCCAACAACTATAATAATTGCTCATAAACAATTAAAGTAATAAATAATTATGCGGTGCTAGTGCCATATGACAATTCCACTTAGTACTTCTAATCAATGATGCATCACTAAATTTTACGGTAAAAAACAATAACTAGTATTTAATGAGTGGTTAAAATATTAAAAGTGACCAGCAGTATAGATTACAATAACTTATTTATCAAAAATAACACACGATATCGTCTATATATTACTCTAACAATAATTTATAAGTTGCGTAAACGAATACGGAAATCACTTCACAAGTTTTACACTCGTTTCTATATTAATAGATTCCAAATTAAGTAATTTGAAACAGAATAATGCAACCTGGACAACCAAACAAGTGCCTAAATATAAATGATTTAACATTCAAGAGATCGGAAGAACTGTGATGGTCTCCATTGTTCTCCATTTAAATCTACATATTTAATCTTAATATGATTTCATAAATAATTTTTTCATTCCCAATTTGTGTCGATTTAACTTGTAAAATCCAGTTACATAAATTTTATAAGATGAACACTAAAACTTCTACCAAACTGAAAATGATAAGAAAAATTACTCTTAAGATTTCAAATATACTTTAATAACTTCAATTTTCTAACCAAAAGATAACATTCTATAAATCTAAATAAAAATAAAAGTAATTTAAAAAATTCATTTCTTAACCATTGTTACCTTTGACAATCGAAACGGTACTAAAATTGAATATAAGTATTTCACCCAAATATGGGATAAAGTAAAATATCTTTTTAATCCTCTTCTATACAATGACATGACCAAATTTGATTGTATATCTATATCAGAACCCCAAACATACCTGTAAAGAATAAAAAGGAACTAAAAATATTTGGAAACCCATTCCCAGTGACCATAATATAGAACCATTATTTTATTTTATTTTTGAAAAAATTAAACATAAGAAAGGAAGAATAGAAAAGAAAGAAATGGTAAAGCCCACACATAAAAGTGAAACTTCTTACCATGATATGGTTTGCTTTAGAAACTGATTAACTATTGAGATGAGAGTCACTGAAGAGCAAGCTTTCATTGCAAGACATAACAGTTCAACAACTTGAATAGAAACCTAAACAGTAGTAAAAAAGGGATGAAACCAGAAACAGCAAGTTTTCCACTACCTAAACTTATCTTTTTCACAACTTCAAGTCAACACATTCCCACTCGAAGCAGCGAAACAAAATACCTCCTCAATCGAAAGAGCCACCAGAACAACGAGGAAGCCAAGCAGACTATTAGATGAGTGAGCAATCGTAGTATGATCGTTCGGGAGATATGGCCCCACGGGCTCATCTCAATTTTCTTGCTCCTCCTAGTGCACTTGGTGCATCGAATTGGATGGTAACTGCAAACACAACCAAAACAACAAGCTTCGGATTCAAGCTCCTCAAAAATGCAGGATTTCACCCAGAAATAAACGAGCAACCTTGCGCAATGCAAATTTCACTCTGCAGCTCCCAAATAATCAAATAAGAAATTGGTGTCAATTAAAAAGCATACAACAAAGAGGAGGGGGTGGGGGAAAGAAAAATACCTTTCAACTCATTGCCTGGGGTCATTACCTAGAGCATAAAAATTAAACAAGAATGCTAAGGACGGAGGGAGCTTCTAACAGCGGAGCCATCATGTGTCCAGAGGGAGCATGTGACTCTTCCCCTCAATTTTTTTTTCCAACTTAGTTTGCACGCACCACGACTAATCCCAAGGCCCTGAAGTTAACGGCCAGCCAAACCTCCAATTTCATTTCCCACGTTTTTTTATAAAAATATAAAAATCTTAAAGAAAATTCTATGAAAATTATGTAAGCACCCCTCTAAAATTATAAAAGGGCCTATTGCTTTTAGTTTTTTAAAACAAGAAACTTCTAACCAGTGGCTTTAAAATATCAAATTTTTGAAAGATAACTCATTCATGTTTGATTAATTTGGTTTTGATACAAGTGATTTATTTGTTGAA
This sequence comes from Heliamphora exappendiculata, assembly GCA_034768845.1. Lineage (NCBI taxonomy): Eukaryota > Viridiplantae > Streptophyta > Magnoliopsida > Ericales > Sarraceniaceae > Heliamphora > Heliamphora exappendiculata. The sequence continues at coordinate 37,468 of JAOTRH010256807.1, read as the reverse complement.
TATCTCGATTAGGCTAAAATTAGAACATTTGATTTATTGTTATTTCTTTTGCTAAATTAGAAAATTTAATTTATCCCATCAAGAAACTAGAGATTCTAAAATTGCAATAAATTGCTCTCACTTGAATTTTGAAATACGAATTTTGCAAAGTTAAGAGTACTGATTTTCTATTTTTTAGTTCAAACAATCATTGAGAAATACTACGAAAAAATCATAGTTGAAAATTCATTCTTCAATTAGTTCTCCAATTACTTTAGCATTAATCCCAGTTAGAACTGTCTTATTCTAAAAATAAAGATGACAAATAGTTTTCAAAATCCAGCTTTAAGTCGGGGGCTTTTTATTCTTATTTTTTCTATTAAAACCAAATAAATAAAAAATACTCGTTTAGTTAAAAGGTGTTTTTAACTAGCCAGTACAACACATGCATACATTTGCAAAAGCAATAACATTGCATGGGAACAAACAGGTATGTTTTAAAAATTGACCTTGATCGCTAAGGAACAACTAGCAACAGGTACATTTCAGTTATTCAGCCTAAAATAATAAGCATCCAACAAAATTTTAACATTTGATTATAATCACCACCAATGCCAACTGGTTTGGCATGAAAGCACAATTAGCAAACTTCACAAGACACGATTACTTATTAAATAAAATCCCAATCAAGAAGTAAAAGCCACCTAATAGAACAAACACAGATTGAATCATACCTTGCACTGGAGTGTGGTTATTGTAGACCTTAATAATCGATCCCCAACTATCAATCTCAACTTCTTAATAAAATCTTCCCGATTAATTTTCTTGCTCTAACATTTCCAACATTAAGAAAGAAAGAAAAAAATAAAAGAAAAAGAAAGAAAGTTAGAAGAATGTTGAGTAGAACTAAAACGCAAGAAATAAGAGATTGTACAACGTACCCTGAATAAGTCATAATGAATATCAACCAATTTCATATCTTTAGCATCTATTTTACTTGAGATGGCATCAAACAACATGGTAAAAGGCATCCATGGGGATTTAGGAGTCTTGAAGGTGCTTGAGCCAACACTAAGGGCCTTTCCCTGAGAATTGTTCTCAAAATCTGAATGGCAATTTCTCTCCTACAAAATTTTGTAAATGCGTACAATCAAATAAGGCAAACCTCCAATAAAAAGACAACAGAAAACCGAAAACTCCAAATGAAGGTTAGCTACCATTTAGCATATTTATTTATGAATCTTCTACAAAAAATCTCTCAAACCATAAGGAAGACACATGAGATTGATTGATAACAAAGTCATTAGACAGAAATAACGATTATCAAGTACATATGAAAGTGGTCTCTTCCTCACCCTTGCTTCAACACTAGTCGTTCCCCAGAATATCAAAAGACGAGCTAAAAATGTTATAAAAATCATGCTTATTTGTATCAGCTATTAACAAAAAGGTACAACATAAAAATAATTAATTACACCCAATACATTCCATGGCATAAAATGTGAATCATATCCCATCTAACATTTATCAGCTCTTTTAAAGTAGAACTTTATAACGGATCGACAAGTAAAGAACCAAAGTTGAAAGTCCTTTACATCCACAAATGTGCCTGTAATTGTTATCCGACCCCTTTTCAAGTAGATGCAATTCTATCAGACAATCACAGTACAAAGCTTAGCAGCAGTTAGGCCAGAATCTAGTTTCCAGTAAAGCCAGCCAAACCTCTTTAGCGGGTCCAGGCCTGCTTGCATAACAATTAAAATCTCAAGCTTTAGCTCATCTCCTGGACAATTCAAGTCATAGAATAAAGCTGGGTTTGCCTTGGTGCTACCAGCTTGTGCCAACATAATGCACTTCCAGTTGCTCCTTAAATTAACATACTAAACAGAGAGGGCCCAGATTTGTTACCATCCCCATCAAAACTTTGCTGCCCATTTCAAAGAAAGACCGAAATAAAGAGACTCTTGTAGCATATGAACACTTACTGATACATCTGAAGATGAATCTGGCTGGAATTGACATTGATGATCTCCCTGACAAGCAGTAACCCCGGGAATATCAATCCGGCTTTCTTTCCTAATCAGAGCTCCTGTAGCAACATTGAATAAGTTTTGCATCCCAATAATTGAAGTGTATTAAGTATAATCAGAATTTACAAATATCAGCATTAACAAAATATGGCACACCTCCTTTAAATGTGTGCCCCACTGTCTCACTAATCCAGAGAGCATAACAAATTAACAATTATAGGTGCTATGTTGGATTCATCAATGAAAATGAATTGTCTGTCTTTGTACCAAGAATAATTAAATGATGTGTATCAATCCAGAGGCCACACAAACAAAAAGGGGTGTATGAGATCTTTTCCTAATTTGGGATACAAAAAGGAGCAATTAACCATTAAATCAGAAATGTTAAATAAGATATCAAGTAACACCTTCAGCGCTGTGTGACATCTTGAAACTGACAACATATTCCGGATAGATGTGTGTGTTCACATTCATATCCCAAACAATATAATGATTAGGATTTTGCAGATCATCAACTCCACTATCAAAGTTTTCACTGCTGGGATGAAATTGTCTAGATCCAGGATGAACAAGTTCCACTTTTCCCAATATGACAAGGCAAAACACCATATGCCGTACTCCATTTTCGTCAACATCAGAATAACTCGCACTGTAAAAACAGAGAGAAAAAAAAAAGTGAATCCATCTCAAGAAACACATTATAAGCAGGAATAAACAAAGGAAAAGGAAAAAAATTTGATACTTCTCAACGGAACTCAAAACTCTCCATTGGACCATCTTAATCCAATATCTTGTCAAACGTATATCGCCATTGATTTTACAAATTTAACAACAAACAAAATTATAAGCAAACCTGGTGAGGGCGGACTCCATAGATGTGAGGTGAACTCCCATACCAAATTTCGTATTCATTTTGGGCCCACAATGTGCAAGCCCGTAGATCATGAGGCTAGAAAGTTCATCCTTAGTAGAAGCAAGCCAAGCATACCGAACATTTGGATCTCCACGACACTTTCGGGTAATCTCGCTCTGTTTCTGGAAAATTTCCCAGCGAGTTTGCATTATGTTACTAGAGCATTTGTTAATTTCAAGTACGTTTACATTTAGGGCCGCCTTCATGCCCATATCAAACAAGTTTCTTACAATATCTGAATTCACAGTTTCAAAAGCATCTCCAAGCCTAGGGGATAAATATTCACCAATCTGTTCAACTTCCTCAACCAATTCTTCCATTTTTGCATCAGAATTTTTGTTGCAATCGGCATTGACACGCAATTCGTTGTAGTTTTCACCAAGTTTTTGGTAAATTTTATCGTGCTTAGCACAAGTATTCGATTCTTCCACACATTCCTCCAAATCACGGCTATCTGCACCATTTAATTCAATTTGAAGATGCAACATGATATCCCGGGTCCCATTTGGCTCCGGATACACAAATTCATCATCTTTCTCTGACTCAGATTGGTTGCTTTCATGTGTATCACTATTAGTAGAGTGTGATGGAGGGAAAAAGCAACTACCTGCTTCATCAATCCAAGCTATAGGTTTCTGTGAACCTGTCTTCAAGTCTACTTGAAGCATATACAAGATATCAATCATTAAATGGCATCCATTGAACTGCACTTCACTTGCTGCTTTCTTCATTCGAAAATCTTCCCTAACCAACTCCACAATTTCCTCAGGAAAATCATTCCATTCACCATTCTGATAAAACAGTAAACGTTGCGGCAATCCACTTCTCAGAAAATCTGAATAGTTCTTAAGTAAAGATCGTCCAAACTTGGTTTTGAATGCACCACCTCTCTTCCGCTTGCCAGGCTTGTTAGATGAGGAGTTATGCTTAGGCCGAAGTGACAACACCTTGTGGCTTGCTCTAGTTATACTTGCTGCGCACCGGGCTGCCCGTCTTCTCTTTGAGTCAATAACTATTCTATGACCATTATCCAACGCTTTAACCCACTGTAATTCCATTTATCTACAAGGGCAATCACTATTTACAAACTAAAACCTAAAATGGTAATTGGTACTCTCTAAGTCTTCTACCAAAAATCCCCAATGAGTGATGTCATAGAGGAGAAATTGCAAACCCTGGAATAAAATCTTATCAGTTAGCATAATCACACATAATTAGTGTCTGTTATGCATATCTGACAAAACTAACATTGTGAGGAAAATTCAAACATATGAGTGCAAGAGTATGTTCTACAACAGTCATATATCATAGGAAACAAGTCCAACCCAAGCCAACAAAGAACTAAAATATCATCCTTTTTTTTATGTTACGGTATTACTTATAAATGTCAATTCATACTGTTTTTTATTTCTCTCTTGTGTCAAAGGTAGTCAACATAGTGGACGTACACCATTGAAATTAATTTCCACTGTTCAAATCTGGAACGAATTTTGACTACCCAAAGAAAAATAAAGTTCTTGCCACTGCCCAAACATGAATTTAACTATTTTATTTATTTTGTGATATTCAAATATATAATTACTTTTAAATTATAAAAAATACCTTTAAAGGATTCACAGATGTATTGCAAAGCACAATTTGCATTGACATGGGCCATTGCAGTTAATGTCACTTTTCCAATCCAAATCAAACTTTAAGGACTATTAGTTTTAAGTGCTTGTCACTACTGAAACATGAAATAAACTGTATAATCAATACCAATCCATCCAACACTGTGGACGCCATCCATTTCGTTCCACTTTCCAAGTCAGACATATGAATTCATAGGCGGTGCTTATCAGCGTAAAAAGACCCAAGTTCATACTTGATATCAGAGCAGTCATGTACTGAAGTGTATGTGCCCATGATGAATGCTCTAAGAAAACATCTTAAATAGATTAAGTTTGCAGCTAAATTTACCTCAAAACAGCCTCATGTCCATTCTGCTTAAGTTTTGCGCTAAATAACTTACCCAAAAAGAAAAGACATTTATCAATGCTTTTGTGCAGCCAACGAGATCACAAGCTTTTTTGGAATTTTCTTGGAACACTAGCTAGAAACAATGGGCAGTAATTTAAACTTTAACACACCAAAGTCCCAAGCATCCAATCAGATAACTGGTAATACTAATCGGAGTACCAAAAAAACAAAAACAAACAACACTTGAACATGGCTAGCTTTGATGTCATCCATATGAAAGAACAGGCATTTAGCACAGCATTGCAAGTGCAAGAGCATACCAAATTCTGCATACCAACACCAATTTCTGTACAAGTTTCTTTTTTCCAGGCCATCAGCAGTCAGAGCAAAGTCGACAAGTTTTCTGGCTACACTCTCTCGAACAGCTCCAGTACTTAAGAGTCCTCTAAAATGTAAATTTTTGTCAGTGACCATAACTATTAAAAGAACAAAAAATTAAAAGTTAAGGTAAGTAGAATTTCCAAGGAAATGCAATCAAATATTCCAATTTGTCTCGTGTTCCTGTTCCATCTCAAACCCAAGAACCCCCAACTTTGCAATAATTTTCAAAATCACTAGACTCGAATCAGAATCTCTCCTACAATAAACAGCGAGAATAATTGTTTCAAAAATAGGTTTTTTGGAAAATTATGTATCCACGTGCACGCATATAATAAAAAGGTTCTTAGATTTCAAAACAATACTTTAGAAACATATACGTAGTTAAAATAAAACAATAGAACATATGCATCTGTGCATTCAAAAATAAAATTTTCCCAAAATAAAGTTTTGATTTCCACAAGATAAATACTTGAACTAACAAAAAATTATCCAACAGTCACCAGAAAACTTCATTTGGTCTGGTTGGGTTGGGAAAATCAAAAGAAAAATGAATAGGCATTTCTTCAAAAAAAAAAGTCCAACTTTTGTAATTTAAAACCTCTTGAAAACTCCAGGATCCAAACAGGACCTAAATTAGAGAGAGGCGAAAATTGATTTCTAGCAAAATCACTGAGAGTCTCGGGTTGGGCCTGACACGACAACTTCAGGCAAAGTAAGAATAGAGAACCAAATCAAATATATATGTATACACCCACACAGAGAAAAAATATATATCCAAAACAAGTATAAAAGCCTCCAAATGCTACAGAAATCAAAATCAACACCGATCTACCAATTTTTTTATAGATCCGGAATCAGTTCGACTACATGCACAGATCTAAAACACAAAACCAATCACGTACCACTGATTCTTACCGATAACAGCATGCTTTGTTTAAATAACACGTTCTTACCGGTTTAAAAAAAAACATTAATATGTGATTGAATCTGTGATTGAAATCTGCTTGCTTAGACTTTTTCACCCCCAAATCCAAGCTAATAAATAGCAGAAAAAGTGAACAGATTTGCAAAGTACGAGCTGATTCGAGCTAAAAAAAAAACAAGAAAAGATAAGATCTTTACCTATTTGCGAGCAAAATCAGAGTCCTAACAGTGATGATGCCCTTGATGGTGGATCTTGATTTTCCGTCGTCGAGTCGCGGTAGGTGACGACGACCTCAGATGGCGATGAGAATCAACGGATGAGATTCCATGGAAGACTTTTCTTCGTCTATTATAGAATGTGTCGATGCTTGGGCGAAAAGAAAACGGCAGGAAAATGAGAGAGAAAAGAAAGGGGTCGCCGACCTCGTAGCTTCGAGGATGAGGTGAGATCTAGGGGTGTTGTGAAACGGTGTCGTTTTTATGGGTAAATCTTGAAAGCAAAGTCGGCCAAGATTAAAACGTTTTAGGACTTTAAAAAAAAGTTATTCAAATCATCCAAACAAGGAGCAATTATTTGATATTCTCGAAGCAAGCAATTATTTGATATTCTCCAATACCACTATCCATGGTTGGTAACTTTTGACTATTTTAATAATTTTATTTTTAAATTTTTTTTTAGTGTTGGACTAATTTTTTGATTTTTTTGAATATGAGATGAACTGAAATAATAAAAAAATATAATAAAATGTAAGATGAAAAAAAATTACTAAATACAAAAATAAATAACATATAATTTTATTTATTGATTTATTTTTGTTTATTTTTGTCTTTTCTAAACTTATTTTATGTTACTTAGTTTTGTCTTTGGTTTTTTTTTTTTTTTGTGATTAATTTTTTTAATTTTTTTGACTCGTCTTAATAAGATAAGTTAAAAAAGTATAATAGTTTAATTAAACGATGAAAAAAATTTACTAAACACAAAAATAAATAAAATTACATAAGCAATTATTCCAATCGAGCCTACGTGCTTTGGGATCCTGAAAAATATTGATTTATAAAAAAAAATTAACTTTTAAACTATACTTTTTGATTTTTCCTAAAAATTATTAAATTTTTTTTATCTCTTAATTCTAAAAAAAAATAAAATTTATACACATCTCAAACATCCTAACTTCTTTTTAACTAAAATTACTATTATACTCTCAATTAAAAAAATCAACCATTCTCACAAAAATATAAAAAAAAAGTTATGTCAATATTTTAAATACTACCACTTAAAAACAAAAAATAAAAGCATATTAGACATTTTAATAAAAAGTAAAAAATTAAAAAAGTTACTCTAAAAAATTATCCCAAACACTGTAACTTTTTTTTATTCATGTTTTTTTTTTAAGTTATACATCTTAAAAGTCTAACTTTTTAAATATCCCAAGCAAGACCTACGGTGTTTACGATTGCTAAAATGAGTAACTTATAGAATGTAATTTGTAATAAAAATTATAAGTATTTGACAAAAATTGTAACTTATAACTGAAATAAAAGAAAAAATAGTTATAACTTGTAACAGAAATTATATATATTTAAAATAAATTATAACTTATAACTAAAATTAATAATAAAAAATAAAAAATTAATACAACTAACTTTGCCAAACACCCCCCATTCATATCGAGATTTCTATATATCTGTCTATATAGTGAAAAATGGTATTATGAATGGGACAATTACTTAGGATGCCCTGTGCCTTTAGCAGGTAGCACCTGTTATGCTCTTAATGGCAGCGCCGATCGATCTTGTGACTAAGGCTACAAGATTGCCACTTTGAGCTCTTAATTTTTAATAAAAAAATAAGGGTCCAAAAATCTAATATTTTTTATCAAGTCTTACATAGAATTATTAAATAAAGAGCTCAATCCAACTAAGGTAATTTTGCTTTAATTTTATTTTTATTTTTTATATGCATAATACATTATGCATTTAATTTATATTTGTCAACGTGTTATTTTTTTATTTACAGTTATTATATGAATTGTCACACTTGTGGGCAATCTTAATTTTTTCATGTTAACTTAAATTCTTTATGTTATTTTTTTTTATTTAAAGAATTTTATAAAATAGTTCTTAAAAAGTATTTGTTTTGGGTCTTAAAAAAAGGAAGAAAAAAATAGAAAATTAAAAAATTAATTCATCAATTTCAAGTAGGTGCTTTTAAAATGTGTGCCTAGTGTTTCAAATTAGTCGGAGTCGTCCTTGCTTAATGAATTCAACTCCTGAATATATTTTTATGCTCAATTTTGTTTATTATGTAGAATTTTTTGACTTTATTATTCGTATAAAAAAGTAAGTTGATCTAATACACGAAGTTATTTGATCGGATAACATTTGTTTAATTATTTTTTCTTAAAATTATTATTTCTATTAATTTATTTGTAGGTAAATATTAGCCGGCCATGTAACTACAAATATCAAATCAGCTTCATTTGTATACAAATAACAAACTCAATAAATTCTAAATTCAATTATAAAAATATATTTAAAAATAGAGCCCATTAAGGGCACAATAGCGTGTTGCTCTCTCGTTGGCACATCACGCACTCTATCGTTCAATAATGATGATCTACGGTTATTGAAAAGATAATAGATAAAAAGGGATAATAATACTTTAAAGTGCTTAATAATTTTTCACTTATCGGTTCAAACGAAATGTTTTACTTCCCGAGTTGATCAATTTCGTACTATTTATAAAATTAAAAATATTATGATTTGATTTATGCTATAATTGACGATTTTTTTGATTTTTAAATGAAGAAATAAATCATAAATACATTTTTAAGAAGTGTTAATATAATTCCTAGAACATTAGAATTTATTCAAGCGCATTTTAATTCTTTCAAAAATTTAACCATGCATTTTATCTTCTCCCTCACCTCTCTTTCCGTAATTTTTACGTTAAATTATCGACTTGAAAACAAATCATAGTGCTCTAAAGCACTTGACAAGAATGTATATTTATTTAGAAAATTGAAATGTATTTTTCTTGATTTATAAATTATTCATATTTAAATGTACTTTCAATACAAATTAATCATAAAATTAAAATAGTAAATAGTTTTTAAAATTATTAAAGAAAAGAATGCAATAAACAAACTAAAGTAGTCTCACCGCAAACTTTTGATATCATTATAATTTTTACTAGGATCACTCTTAATTCCAACTAAATGTAATAGAAAAATATATAAATTAAAAATAAACATAATCAATTATATTTTTGTGAAAATAAATAAAATTCTTGAGTTTGAAATGAAGAAAAAAATAATTTTTTAAAAATTAAATTTTAAATAAAGAGAGAAATGATAGTTGGTTAGTTATAGAGGAAAGAGAAGTAGAAGTGCAACATATGATAAATATTGTGACGCCCAAACTTTCAGATACGGTAAGACATACACATACATATAAATAGGGTTATGCTAACGTCTCATTCATAGATAATCATTGTAATATTACATTATTTGAGTCTCGAATAATTCGCACAATACATAAGCATTATAATTTCACAAAGAAGATTATAAAATTACCAAGAGCGCTAAGAAATTGTAAAGAAATAAACAAAAAGTGCAGAGCTCTTCATCTTTGCTTCGCGCAGGTCTACTTGCTCCGTGAACTCACCCTTATCAGTGTATTCTTTCTCATAGAAATCTCTTTCTTCTTCACCTGTGGCACGAAGCCATAAGTCAAAACTCAGAAGAAAACTCTTCAAACTCTCTAACCAAACTCACAGCACAAAATCACCAAAACGCATTCCACATAAACATGAAGCATTTATATATCAAAGAGTCATACAAATTTGAAGATATACGTGTTGGGTGAATATTCAACGCCGAAATAAAATACTTGCTCGGAGATCCAGAAAATACATCTTTATTCAACTTTCAACAATTTACAATAATCTGAAATTACAGAGAATGAAATAACAGGAATAACATAAATTGAATTTGCAAATCGAGTCTTGCAATCGCAGTTTCCTTAAGAATGATTCGCCGCCTACCGAGGGTGTTGTAGGGATTCCACCAGCGTCACTCTCCCGGGATAAAACGGTTCCACGATCTTCGGAACACCTCCAAGGATCGGCTACGAACGTTCTTCATCTGTCTTTCTATCTCTTGCAGCTTGCTCCGTAATCTGATAACTGTCTCTCTTCTTTCTCACCTTCTGTCTCTCGGTATACCTGTATATCTCAGTCTATTTCTGTTCTCTTTCTGTGTATTTCTTTCTCAGAGGGAGACAACCCCTATATAGCCCCTCCAGGAAGGAGAGGGATTACAAAGAATTAAATAGCCATAGAGAATTCAATTGCCACTTATGGCAATTGAATTCCAGGCAATTGAATTCCAAGCTGTGTCTCTTCCTCTTCTCCTGAAAGAACACCTACAGAGCATCTGGCTCTGTCTCTTCTTCTTCCTCTTCTGAGTGAAAAATGTAACATCTGGCCCTTTCATTATGAGGGTTTTCTCTGGAAATCAATAGCCACTCATGGCTGTTGGTTTTCAGGCTTCAATTGCAATTGAATGGCCAATTCAATTGTAATTGATCCAGCTATTGAAATCTGAATTTCAATGGCCAATGAAATTCACAGATTCCAACAATACGTACAGTAAGCAAGTAAATATAAACCAATTAATCATGCATGGAATGCAGTAATAACTGCAATGCAAATGCCCATCCCGACTATACTCTACAACTCAAACAACGGAATTCCATGCCAAGAATTTCAATAGTAGACTTCGTTGGACAAATTGATCACTAAACCATCAATCAAGCCTCGTTGTGAAGGATAACTTCATCGCCGGGCTTCATGCCCCTACCGTTTTATTCAATCACAACGGTGTAGGGTAGGGACCGATGCAATATGGTTGTGTTACCAAACGCAATCGGGACCGATGCAGATCCGATTGTGTACCCAATGCACCTACCTTAAATGTCGTGATGCCCTTTTTAGTATCAACTCAAAGTATAAAGTATCAATATCAGAATGCTAGCGATGAACTCATGGTGCCTAACAATTTTTCATTATAACCAATATCCATACATCGGGAACGCACCCAGAGTGTTCACAGGGAATTCATCCCAAAATATTTCACAAACTGGTATACCACGAACGCCCTAGACTCAGAATCAAATGGGTGATAACTTCAAAGACACTTCCAAAACCCTTGACAACACAACGATATCGACTCGCACAAGATGAAACCCCAACAAACTATGGCAATGCTCATGGTACTACAACATGTGTCTCGAAGTACAACTGATAATAGCATGGTATGAAATTAAGTATGGCAAGATGTTCAACCCAACATAGCATAAGATACAAGCCTTTAAAGCACGAGGAAACAACAATTTAAAGTATAGAGTACAACTTTCAAAATATAATTCTAATCTCATGGCATGGTTATTTTTCATCATATATTTACATTAAATCATTATTCACTTACTTTAAATTAAATAAAACATGTCAATCATTTCCAATATCAAGAGCATGCTTCACCAAACACTTAACACATCACTAGCTAACTTTCAACTACTTATTTGTGAACTACAACAACTTTTTGAGGCACTTAGACTTGAACTTAACTTCTAGTTTCTGGTCAAATTTTAGATAATAATATTCTTTACAACTTTTATGAAGAATACCAAAGCTCAATCCTAAGAACACTAGGTGATTGGGCCCTCGCAAGTGAAAACTTTTCAGCAACACTTAGAAATTTTACTGAAAATGAGTCTTTGTTGGTCTTGGTTTTAAGGCATTACAACAGGTCTTACCAAGCTCAATTTTGGATATATTTTAGTCCAAGATATCCTCTACAAATCTCATAAAGTGTGCTTATGATGGTTCTTAAGAAAATATTGAAGAAATAATTTAATTAAGAAAATGTGTTTAGAAGGTGTCAAAAACTCAACATGGTTAATTTTAACAGAGAGTTTAAAAATCATTTGGGGGATCTTATAGAGGCTTTTGAATCTAAGTTTTGGATAGCAACTAAATTGAACTGTCCCTAACATTTTCATGAATACCACTTTTGAAGATTATTACTAAAAACAAAGATTTTGAAATGAACAAAAATATGTGACAGATAATTCTATTGATTATTAAACATAAACAGAGAGTTTCATAGATGATTTTACCATTCAAAACTCAACAAAAGGGGTTTATTTTTTGTGGCTAGCTAGCTAACATGTTGGTTACAACTTTTATGAAGATACTTAAGCTTAGTTCACATTTGAAAATAGGATTTTTGGCTATGTAACATATATTGGTTTGAAAACGACATGTTTTGGTAGAAAGGTTATTTCTCGAGTTCTACATATTTAAATCAGTTCAAACAAATTTTAGATGAAAGATAACATAAAAATCTAGATCTGGACATAAGGCACACACTCAAAACATTTTACTAGATTTAGTTATGATTTTTTACAAATCGGGACAGAAAGCTAAAAATCTTATATCTCAGGTTATGTTAGGTTCTAGCCTCCTAACATATTGTATGTCAAGTTTTAGTTTTTTTTTTTTGCATGCATGGTTTATACACTCATATATCAAAACTATAGAATTTATAGAAGTCACGAAACTCAAATATAGCAACATGCAAACACATCTCAAACCATAAAGTTTCTAAATAATCCTTAATTTTCTACTATGACGCCCTTTTAGTTCATGTTTTATTTTTTTTTCTTGAGTTGAATTTCAGAGATGGATTGAGGGGAGTTTGTGACGAGTGAGTTTAGAATGTTTGTAGGTTTTTTCCTACCGTATTTGAAGATCTAAGAGTGAAAGATGACTAATGGACTTGGTTTTAGTTTTTCCTTGATTTTCAAAGATCTCATCCTCTTTGATTCTCTTTCTTTCTTCTTCTTCTTTTCTTTCTTTTCCTCAAGAACACTCAAAGTTCTCTGGTTTCTCTACTCACTCAAGTGAATATGAAGGGAGGAAACGGGGCCAAATGGTTGTTTAAATAGAGAAAATGTAGTGGAGGTTTAATTATGCCTTGTAAGACCTTTTTAAATTTTTTTGATTTTCTATTGGTTTATGGCTTAATGGTAAACTATTTAAAATATTTGAGATATGACATTCTACAGAAAGTCAACAAGATTTTGGTTGGGCTTTGTTTGGATGGCTCAATGTGTTTAATTTTGTTTTAATTACTTATTTGGTGGTATTTTGGCACTATATTTTTCAAGAAAATATTTTTAAAATCAATTTGATCTATCTTTTTAGTCTTCTTATCTACTGAATAAATTATTTTAGTAAGAATATGATTATTATAGTTTATTAAAGTTTTGATAACAATTAATACATTAAGTGTAGACAATTAAGCCACTTTAAGCTATTTTGACTAGATATATCATTTTGGGATTTTAGGTGCGTAAAATTTTTAATAATGATTTATTTACTTTTGTTGGTTAAAATTATTTTATTACTATTAATATTACTTATTTGAATATTTTTGGAACATAGTGAGTCTTAATTTATACATTTTTTTTCTTAATTTGAACTTAAAAAGTAAAAAGAGACTTTTTGAGCACATTCTCTTAAGCAAACTGGCCACTAAGAGACATTTTGGTCTTTTTTTTTTGTTGTTGTTTTGTCTTTTGCTACTTATTTTAATTTAAATATTTAATTTAGATTGTTCCAGTGTCAAATTTTAAAATTTTAAGATTTTTTGATGTATTATTGGCAAAATAGTTATTTAATCATTTTTATGAGAATTTTTAATTTTTAAATTAATATTTTATGATAATTAATTAGTTTTAGGGTGTTGGGAGTTTTCTCCGGGTATTAAGATTTTGCTTATTGAGTATTTAGTCTTTTAGAATTTTCGAATCGAATTAAGGTTTCTGAACGAATAAGGGTTCTAACCTTTTGACGATCTAAGATCTCATGAATTTATCATGGCTAATACTAAGGTTTAAAACCAGGTCATTACAAATATGCCATCAAGAGTATTTTTTCATATAATATTAGTATTCATACGCATATATTACAAATATATTTTTGATGTAAAACCAAAACCAATTGAGTTTGAAATAAAAAGGAAAAAAATTCAATTTAAAATGAAAAAATGTAAAAAAATTTGAATTTTAAATAGAGAGTGAACTAGTTAGTAAAAGCATCTCTAATAACAATTTTTAAAATAGCTAGTCAAAGTTTTTAAAAGTTTATTTTTTATTTTAATTAAATATTTTTTTATTTATACACTCAAACACTACTATGGTACCCTCAATTGAGAATTTCATTACAAATGAAAATTTTACTCTTTTTTTTTTGTTATTGTACTCTTCCAATGCACACACGCACTCTCTCTTTCCCCGTGCGTGCTCCGAGGGCACATGATTGAGTTTTCGCAAGTAGAGGTTGCAAAATGTTTTACAAGAAGAGAGAATACAAATTTATTACTTTTGAAATTTTATAATATTTAGTAATTTTTTTATTTTTTAATTAATCCTAAAATAGAACCAAAGGCCCGATTATTAATTAGCTTAAAAATTAATTTATTACTTTTTTGAGTTTTTAAAAAATTAGATCGAGTTTAATGTTGATTGTTTAGTAACTTAGTTTTTAAACTAATTTTTTTAAGTTGATTGTTTGGATAAAAAGCTAACTTTTTTATTTTTTGTTCAAAGTGAACAAATTTACTCTTCTATATATTTGATATTAATAATTGTATGTAATTAGTACTGGTAATAAATAAATTATGAATAAGAGGTATGATTGTATTTTAAAATTGATAGAATTTAAATAAAATATTATAAAAATTTATTTTTTAATTTAATTTTTTAATTTTTTTTTCAATAGAATAATATTTGCTTTTAACGTTTTTAACCTAAAAGTTAAAAAACTAAATTGCAAATCTGGGCCTAAAATGCAGTAGTTCAAATAGTAAACACCCATAGAACATTTGTAGCATGAATGTTACATGGTAACATTTTCTCTCTCCTTCCAATAAGTTGTGCAATTGCTTGTGTTTTGACATGTTTTTTTTTTATAATTTTTTATTTTATTTTTAATGAATATTTTTCAGTGTCAGCTTAAATAAGTATACTTTTTAGATTACTTTCGTTATAAGAAAATAAAAAAATTAAATTTTTTGAACAAAATTTTTAAAATTTTCATATAAGATGAAAAAAGCCAACTTAACAAGCTTTTGAGCATTTTTTTTTAGTTTTTTTATTTTGAGTGAATATTTTTTAAATTTTGCTATAACATGCATATTTTTTAGAATCCTCCTATCACAAGGAACTAAACAAAGCAAACATTTTATACTAAAATACAAAAAAATTCAAACAGAACAAAAAAAAAACTCTAAAAAAAAGGGTATTAAACTTTTTAGTCCAAACATATGCTAAAATGTTTATTTTTAAGAATTATATAAACAGTAAACAAAATTGCATAAAACTGCAATTGATAACAAGTTGTGTAATTACTTGTGTTTGCACCAAGTTTTTTTTTTACAACTTATTATTTTAT
Organism: Heliamphora exappendiculata; assembly: GCA_034768845.1. Taxonomy (NCBI): domain Eukaryota; kingdom Viridiplantae; phylum Streptophyta; class Magnoliopsida; order Ericales; family Sarraceniaceae; genus Heliamphora; species Heliamphora exappendiculata. The sequence continues at coordinate 21,762 of JAOTRH010256807.1, read as the reverse complement.
TTTTAATTAATTTTTTTCAACATCAGTTAAAATAAGTGTACTTCTTAGATTACTTTTGTTATAAGAAAACAAAAAAATAAAATTTTTTAATCAAAATTTTTAAAAAGTTCGTATAAGACGATAAAAGCCAACTTAGCAAACTTTTGAACTTTTTTTTTAGTTTTTGCATTTTTAGTAAATATTTTTAAAATTTGGTCATAACAAACATACATTTTAGAATACTTTCACCACAAAAAACTAAAAAAATCAAACTTTTTATACTAAAATACAAAAAAACTTCAAACAAAACAAAAAAAACTCTAATAAAAAGGCTATTAAATTTTTTAGTCCAAACATAGGCTAAAATATTTATTTTTAAGAATTATATAAACAGTAAACAAAAATGCATAAAACTGCCATTGATAACAAATTAGACCTAATTTGGGATTAAAAAAAATTATATTTGGTTTATTTCTGTCTATCCCAGTTTAATTTGTCTTCAAAATTCTCTTGGGCTTAATTTGGGTAAAAAATTATATTTGATTTATTTTTGTCTATTTTAGTTTTGTTAATGTTTGATATTTTTTATTTTATAAATTTTCTTAATGAGAAAAATAAAAAAATAAACAAAATTGACAGAAATATTTTTTTAAAAAGATAAAAATATAAAAAAAACTATTATTGACTTATTTGTATTTTTTTATCTTGCTAATAATTTATTATTATCTTCTTGGAATCATCTCCACAAATAGTAAAAAATCATTTTTAACTAGAAAATTCATTCAAAATAATAAATAAATTAAATAAATTAAATTAAATCAACAATTCATTATTACATGAAAAAAATCGATATGAACCAATCGCATCTGACTTCAATATACGCCTCCAAACACAAGCCTTGTCGCCGGTGACGGCGCCGTTTCTAGGTTACACCTCCGAGAGAGAGAGAGAGAGAGAGAGAGAGAGAGAGAGAGAGAGGACGGAGAAGAAGAAGAAGAAGAAGAAGAAGAAGAAGAGAGTTCGAGAATGGGGAAGTCTTCGACGACAAAGGACGCACAAGCGCTTTTCCACTCGCTCCGTTCCGCTTACGCGGCTACTCCCACAAATCTCAAGGTCTCCCTCTCTCTCTCTCTCTCTCTCTCTATACATATTCTTCTTCGATTACGCGAATTCACACGTTTCAATCAAAGCCCTAACTGCACTCGTTTCTTTCAGATCATCGATCTCTACGTGGTTTTTGCGGTCATCACCGCTCTGATTCAGGTACTCTATATGTGTGTGTGTGTGTGTGTGTGTGGATTTATCGGCAAATCCTAAAGATCGGTACTTGTTATTTGTGCGAATCTTAAAGATCGACACTTTGTCTCGTTATGGTTCAATTCTAGAGTTATTTGATCAGGTTTGATCGGTCCAATTCGAGTATTCATACTCCTCAGCTAATGCCTGTATTTGGTACTTGCTAGTGTTTGTTCAGTAATTGATTTGCTTCAACTATTCATACTCGCCATCTCCAACCATTCATCTTTTCTTTCATCAATATTGAGTAAAAGTTTGGGATAAAAGCTTCATTTGATGCTACACACTCCAATGGGTATAGGAAAAACCTTTATCAATTTTTTTAAAAAGTTCCCAACTTATCCCCAAAACACATACTAACCATTTTGTATGAAGAAATGGAATGCACCAACCCTTCATCTTTTAGACATTTCATCAAGTCTTTTTTAAAAAATTCAAACTTATCCCAAAAGCTTATTTCACCAAATTTGGTGAAAATTCAAGTTTTTCCTTGATTTGGTAGAGGTATGATCAAAGGTTTGGAGCTCAATTTTAGCTCATTTTTCATCCAATTTAAATTTGATAAAAAAAGAAGAAGATGATGGGTTGGAGCTGCCCTTAGGGATCTGTGGTGGATAGGGGAAATGAGAGAAAGGTTATGTGCAGCAGAGATTCACTCATAAATTGCGGTTGGACAAATTTAACGCTGTTTTTCTTTTATTTATTTTCCTTCATTTTTTCTTTTTAATTTTTATTGAAAATGAAAAAGATGAAATTTTTCTTGTTGGTTTATCATTCGTGAGTTGATGAACAATTCTGAGCTGCATTGAGTTTTTTGCCCCCAGGATTCTGCCATGATTTGACTTCTAAAATTCCTGCTAAATTTGGATTTCACATTTTGAAAACCTGATTTATAATTCACTTCCCATTGTGCTTAATAATTTGGGCAGAAAATGATGCTAAGTTACCATGCTGTGCTTTTTAGTTCATTAATTTGACCGAAGACTAATGTATTATATCTTATAAATCCACATATATATTCTATCTGTTGCAATTTCTTACTTGCTGACCAATGTTTCCTATGCTTGTTATAGGATCTTTTTAGGTATAACCCAATTTTCTTTTGAAGAAAATAAGCCAACACATGTTAGGTTAACTAGGAACTTCCCAATTTTGTTACCAATTTTATCCACAAATATGTGCAACTCTGTGATGAGATGGGTTTTTCAATAGAAAGATTTGCTCTTCTTTTTATTGACGAGGCAAAGTAATTCCCTATGAAGCATAGACATGTCGGAATAAGTGCCGTAGCCGTGCCGAACACGCTGGACACACGGACACGCTAGGACACGTGTCGGACACGCCATGTGGCGTATCCTATTCTTTAAAAAAAAATCCAGCCGGACACGCGGGGAACACGCGCATCCAATTTTGGATATGCCTGAACACGCTAAACCCGATGATAAAATAAAAAATCCTAAGAGCCTTAGTGCATAGTTTGAAAAAAAAACTTGGCCTCTCGTCTTCGCTATCCATCGCGATCTTCATTAGCGAGCTCGACGACCACCGATGACCTCAATCTCATCAGCAACAATTACCAACGACCTTCAATCGCCCTCTAAGTAAGTACTCTCCTTTTTTTCTTCTATTTTTTGGTGGCTTCTCTCTTTATTTTTCATTCTACTTGTTTGCGTCTTCTTTTCTCTCTTCTTCTTCTCCCCTCTTTTTTTATTTTCTAGTTTTTGTTTCCTTGGAGTCTTTGAATGATTCGACAACAATGATTGTTTAGTTGTTTCATGATTTTTTTTCTTTGTTATTTTAGTTTTTTCTTTACCTTTTTAGTTTTTTTTTAGTTTTTTTCTTTACCTTTTTTTTCTATCTCTTTTCTAGTTGTTTTATTTGCCTTTTTAGTCTTTTCTTTATTTTTTTTGGAGGTTGTTTGTGAGTGTTCTGTTTATAAACATGGGGTAGGTATATAAATAAAAATGTATTTTCTGCTGTATTCCCGTCGTGTCCATGTCTTAATTTTTTAAAAATCGTTATGTCCCGTGTCCATGTCTGTGTCCGTAGTTGTATCCGTGTCTGTATCTGTGCTTCATAGGTAATTCCTTTCTCGGTTCATGATTACTTATTTTTTCCTGTATTTGACCTGCCAAATCGTGCAAAACTTCCATATATCATTTATTTGGTGGTTTTCCTGTGCACCTTTACAGGCCCAGTATGGATGGTATGGGGCTGATTCTTGGTGTCTTTTTTAAATCTTAATTCTAAGGTGTAATTTCTGGGCATTGAGCATTTTTGGAGGAACAACTTTCTTTGTCCTTTTTCTGGTCTTATGTGCGGAGTTGAGTGTCAGAGATAGAAAGAGCAGAGCGAAACATGATGGGGGATGGAAATCCTCTTCAAAGAGGTTTAAAAAGCATGGGGTATGTTAGCTGTTGATCTCACCCTTGAAAGCAACTAGATGATTGACTTAAAGGAAATAATTGATTTGCATTAGAAAGTTGAACTGTGGTCTAATTTGCATCTTTATAAAAACCTGAAGATGAAGGCGGTATTAGTGTATCAACTGGCAAGAGAATTTTGGGATAGCCATTCTACATGCATCCCAAGTATAGTGTTTATGGATAGTTGTTCTTTGCATGGGAAGAGTAACCCCAACCGTGAAACACTGGTAAAGAATACAGGACCTTTTAGCAATAAAGTCCCTATATTTCCTCTGTCATCAGCTACGTGGGCTATTGCTTGTGGTGTTAGAACACAGAGGCTTTATTACCCCTTCTAGGTCCGGCGTGGCACTTGGTTTTTGTTCAAAGATATGGTATTAAAGTACTGAAAAACCCATTTTCCTGGATGGAATATATTATCTCCACCTCACTGGTTTGCAAACCCATTTTCCTGGATGGCATATATTATCTCCACCTCACTGGTTTGCAAACAGCATCTGCGTTCCAGTTTAATTCGGAAAAGTTAAATAAGTGGGGAATCAGATAATTATTCTAGAAAAGCCCCCCTCAGATTATAGAGTATTTTCTAGTTGTACCTTGCAGTTGGACTGTAAGAAGTCAGGTCAATGCTACACTATTTATTTTTTTTGAATGTATAGGATTCAAATTCTTTTGTTTCTTCTAAGGGGCATTTATACATCAGCTGTACAATGGCTACTCTCTCCCCCTCACACCCCCTCTTGCACCTTTTAATGTTGCTTTCACTTCACGCCTATCAAAAAGTTTGAATTGCAACTAGCATTAGTGAATTAGTGCTAAATTGTGACTCAGTCTACTTGCGGATTGATGGTTATTCCTGAGATTGTACTCATACTATGAACCATGGACAGAATTATACTGTTATATCCATCTGGAGTGTTCAACCTTGCCTAAAAAGACCTATCATATTACATATAAATGTAGCAGGCTCTTCTCGATGACATCAACTTTGAGGACCACTTATTGGAATGTCTATAATTCAAATGTTTACATAATTTTTGGGAAATGCTGCTGGATTTTTTTTTTTTAATCAGCAGGAAATCTTATTGGTTGGTTCAGCCATCTGATTTGTTTTCATGATCAGATAGAAGAACACCATTTCTCAGATGATATTTGGGATTTGTGGACCCATAGATCTTTTACATTTTTCAAATTGTTGGAGAAAGTTGAGAGATTTTTTTTCAATTGAGGTTCCAATTGACCCTGGATTGTCTTGGTTACTTGCTGGACACAATGCTGTCTTTTGGAAATTCTTATTTAACACGAACACCGTTACATAGCCCAATGTTAATTTGCATAAGTAAATCCAAGGAACGTATTTCTACATTTTTCTGCTCAAGGCACTAGAGAAGTCTGTGAACTGTGTATTTTTGGAAAGATTTTTTTTTCTGATTTCATGAATCACGGGGTTTTGTAGAAATTCCAACAAGTTTCCATGCAAACAGCTGAGTTTCTATTTTCTACCTTTGAAAAGTATGCCAGTTCCTTAAGATGGACAGAATTTATTTGTTAGATATTACTACCGTCTCCTGTGTTTCCCCTTCTGTTGCAGTATACAAGTTGCTATCTTCATGGGATCAGAATTATTAAAGAAGGAAACTCCTGAACACCCTTTTTTTTGTTTTCTGATTTCTATGTCTTAATATCTGGTGTATGGGGAGAATTTTCATTATTCATGCAGGATTAGTGGTTTTATTCCTTATGTTATTTCTTCACGTCTCATGTCTCATGTTTATATTTTAATTAATCTATTTATGTAACCATTGTGGTTTTGTAGAACATCACCATAATCAACCAAGGAAAAAACGAGATAATATATTTGGAATGTTATTTAACTCTCAAGTATACAAACATATGCAATAAAGAGCCACATTGAGGAGAATTAAATTCTTTGGTAGGCGTATTGATATTCAGCAGTAAACCCAATTTCCCGTTTGGAAATTTATTTAATTAGTGTTCTCCAAAGACCACCTTTACCTTACCTACTGGATTTGCTTCTGCAACCAGGAGAGTAATTCTTTTTTCTTTTCCTTTATTATTATTTGTTTGGATCTGCATGTGTGTGGGAATTTTGGTTTGTTTTAGGTTGTTATTGTGAAGAATTTGTTTTGTACTTCCTCCATGCTTGACGCATTCATTTTGCTGATGAACAGGTAGTTTACATGGCTATTGTTGGATCTTTCCCGTTCAACTCTTTTCTCTCAGGAATTCTTTCTTGTGTTGGGACAGCGGTTCTTGCCGGTAAGCAGACTCAAAATTTGAGTTTTTGGTAGAGAATGTTCTCATTATATGTTTGGGACATTGAAACCTATTTCTTCTTTGGCAACAGTTTGTCTTCGGATCCAAGTGAACAAAGAAAACAAGGAATTCAAGGTAACCTTTCCCTTTTGGTTCCTCCTCCATTGCTTATGGTTTTTATGGTGTTACTATGGATTTGGCCATAGGGAAGAAGAGTGATAGTTTGAAACCATACCACATGAATTACAAGCACATCCAGTCACAAATTACCTTATTTATTTATTTTTTTAATGTTTACATTCCCCTGTATTCGGCTGAGGTGAATACTGTTACAAACCCTTGATAGAATTCACTCGTCAAAACCGACTTACAAGGGGAGGCCTCATAAATGAGCTTTTTCTTGGGGTGGGGGGAGGGCAGAGGTAGAGGATGAACAAGGAGGAGAAGTTTGTCACTCTGCTAATATTCTTTCCTTTTTGTTCGACATACTTCTGATCGAATTGCAGGATTTGCCACCTGAACGTGCTTTTGCGGACTTTGTTTTATGCAATTTGGTGCTTCATTTGGTGATTATGAACTTCCTTGGATAAAGTGGGGGCTTGGGACTGTAGTAGGGTTGTTTAATAAAGTAGTTTGAGGCCATTTGTTGCCTTGTTAGGTTCTTAAAATTATTAATTAAGTTCAGCATTATGGGAGTTTGTATCCGTTATGAGAATATTTCTTGAATGACCGGGAACGGGAAGTTTGAACTGCTGTGTTTGATGAGTTAAAGACATACCCCTAGATGGGGAACTATTTCAATTGCTTTGATCTCTTGATGGTGGAAATTTTAATCCTGTCACAATACTAGACTCTCTCTCTCTCTCTCTCTCTCTCTCTCTCTCTCTCATATACACGCATCGACCATTTCTGTTGTCTCTAGGAGTCTGATAACCAAAACTCTGATCATCTTCAGCCATGTATGTACTTCGATTTCCAACGACCCTTTCAACTCGTGTAAGGGTTTGAATTCAGCAATCGATTATCTGTGCCAAAAATTATATATATATTTCACTAAATTCTCTCGAAAGTGACACCTACAATGTCAGCATTTGAGAAAAACAACAATATCCTTGGGTGGACTCAAAAGGGTGATCATCCGAATGTCTTGGTTAACCCCCACATTGGCCAAACTATCGGCCACCCTATTTCCTTCTCTGCAAGCATAGACAAACTCAATAGGGGCGGATGGAGACAGCCGACACCTCGAAATTTTGAAAAAGTTTACTATTATAGTAGTATTAGTTTTAAATATTTTAAGATTATATATGTTCGTTCTTTTAAGATTTTTTTAAATTTAATATATACTCTCTTAAGAACTTATAAGAATAATTTACTCTTTTTAAATTAAAATTTTGCATCTGTACCTATCTGCACGTATGCACGATGGTGCACGAGTGTCATCCGCCAAGGCTTTTGTGGCAATCTTACACCAAGGTTTTGAGCTGGAAGTGAGTGGAAGTCCCTTTGATAATTAGGCTTAGGGCCACTTTCAGAATCAGATTCAATGTCCACACTCCTAATATCTTGTTCTGAGATTAGTTTGAGACCTCTCATGATCCTCCAAACTCGGCTTCAAGGACGGTGCAATTAGGTAGCTGACCATGGATCCTAATGATTCACTGGCCAATTTTGAAAATTATATGTTCTTTGTTACAAACTTACAATACAAGTTATTGTTTGTTATTCTTGATAAGATTAGATAGGATAAAAAGAATTAATAATAACGAGGGTCTCACATGTTTTTTTTAATATACCAAAAATTATGGATGAGATTATGTATGCAATGAGAAATTTGGTTCATCTTTAGTTAGAGTGGGATAAAGAATATGATACGAGTTGTAGAGTTATTTTTAATCGTTAGATAAGAATAAAAAATAATCTGGAGTTTGGTACTAATAATATCAAGATGATAAACAAAATTTGATGGGCTCCCCTTGTTTATTAGTTCAATCTTTTCTCTCTTAATCTTTCAAAACAAAGAAAGCTTTAAAGACATTGGATATGTCTTGTGATGTTTATGTTTTAAGATTCATACATCATTTAATGACTTTTAAGGTATTTAAACAAATGGATAAGAGGAGTTTTGGCAGCTCAATAGCCCACAGTCTTCACATAAGTTCCTCACCTAGTGATCAGCAGTTCGAGTCCCTCTCCTCCCCCTTCCCTCCCCTTTACTTCCCGTTGTCCCTATACTCATGGTCAAAAAATAAATAAATAAATAATATTTACCCATGCAAAAAATTAGAGCGGAATATAATATTTTTAGATAAGAGAATCTCTGCTCATTGATTCCCTCAATGAAAAAATAAAAGAATGAATTTAGTGAGCAAATTATCCATGCAAAAAAATAAAGCTCATTGAGAATATTATTCAGGTAAAAAATTAGGTTCATCAAATATTGTAGCAATACTATATGAAGGCATATATCTTAAATAATATAGATCCATTCATTTATCTTAAATAAAAAAGAAGATTTATTTTAAAAATTATATTGTTATTTAAATAAATGTTATAAGACACTATAATTGTTGATATTTGATTACTTTAATTCTTTTATATGAATAATTTTTTTAATGAGCTTTATAAGATGAATATTTTAAATCATCGGGAGAGACCCATGGCAAACCTGTAAGGGTTTAACATTACGGTGAAATTTAAATTTTAAATTTTTAGAGAAGATCAATGCTATAGACACTTCATATTATATTACTCCATAAACACAAGTTAGATGAGTTCTATTCCAGCACTTAGAGTATAGTCTACCAAACTTGTTTTTATAGAGTAAAATATGAAGTATATCTAGATTTTTTCTTTAGAGAAGCTTAATTATTTTATTAAATTAAGGAGATGTTTGAGAATACTGTGGGTAGTTATTACCTTTTTATTATTAATTTTAATTATAAGTTATAAATTTTTTTAAATATTCATAATTTTTACTATAATTTATAATTATTTTTTATTTTATTTTAACTATAATTTATAATTTTTATTATAAATTATAATTTATAAGTTGTTAATAATAATTTTAACAAACACCGCCCAATTGCGAGGAAACAAATTATTAAAATACTGCACTATATCCTCGTTTTATGTGCCCCATGTGGCTGCGTGGGTAGACAAGAAACGGTTATTCGAATCTACTCAATAGTAGACGCCCAATAGATTGTGGTTTTTGGAATGGGGACAATGAACAACACCGTACTTTGTGGAATATATAATTTAATTCTTAAATATATATTTTTATAATTAGGTTCTTTCAGTACATGGAATTGATCAGTTTAGTACCCACGTAAGAGTTTAAATTGATTTGATACTGGAGCTATGAAATTGAATAATATGTTTTACAAACGAACGAATAGTAATTATAATTTTAAAAGAAACTGTTAGGTGTTAACAACTGTTATCCAAGTTATATAATTATAAATATTAAATTAATTTTAATTTTTATATAAATAACAAAATTGACAAATTGTATGTAACGAATAAATCTAATTATAAAAATATATTCAAAAAGTAAATCATAAAAGATTAAACTTTAAAAAAAAAAGATGAAAGAAAGAAAATAGTTGGAATAATTTATTTAGGATGGTTTTCTTTTTTTCTTTTTAGTGAAATGTTTATTGTGACCTTACTTTTTTACTTTTTAGTTATAGTGTTTTGAATAATTACATTATTTTTTTTTTTGAGTAAAATTAATTTTTTAATTAAAATTATTATAGTCATGTTATTAAAAAAAGAGTGTTGGGATATGTACAGACTTTATTTTTTAGAAAGAAAATAAAAAAAAGTTAATAAATTTTTTAGAGAGGTCAAATATTAAAACTTAAAAGTTGATTTTTTTCTTATAAAAAAGTCATATATTTAGTAATGCCAAACAGGGGATAAGAAGGGTTAGCATTCATTCAATTAAAAAAAAAAGTGACAAAGTGAGAGAACAGGTATAACTGATATGCTCATACCATATTCACACTAGACACAATTAAAATGTTATTAACTATTTTAATTTTAAAGAGTGCTTTGGGTAAGTTTTTAAAGTAAAAGTATTTGCCATTATTATGTGAGCATGAACCAAATTGGCAAATTGTACACTTGATAAGCTTTACAAACACTTAAAGCTTTGTTTGGTAGTATTTTCATTTTTTTGGGTTTTTTTGTTTTTCTTTTTTTCCATCTTTTTAAAAATAATAAAAAGTTCAAGATCACTCAACATTTCAATACCATTATTATTTTTAGGAAAAAATAAATATGAAAATCTAATTTTTTTTTTTTTTGTAAATTGGGCGAGGCATGAGGGAGATGGAGGAGGGAGAAGAAAGGGGAGGGATGTGGTGGTAGAGGTGGTGCCTCGGAGGGACGCCGGGCATGGAAGAGGGTGGGAGAGATGACAATAGAGGTGGGTTGGTTGCATTATTTAAATCTTTCTGATCTAAGTTGAGATTATTGCTGAAGTTATGTTTGGATGATAAATTTTTTAAGAGAGAATTAGAATATGATGATTCTTGATCTTCATAACTTTTTTTTTTTGAGATGAGTGAGAATGAACAAGTAATTCTTAATTATTTATTTAATCAAGAAACACATTCACAAACTACGTACAAATTTGATCCCAGTCGCTCTTATGATAATCTTATATTTCAGGAAAATTAATAAGAAAAAATTGTTAAATTCTAATATATTACTAAAATATTATTGGATAAGATTACTAAATAATCCAAGGGTTTGAATATAATTATTTTAAGGTTATATTTGATTTATTAAAATAACAGTGAAATAGAATAATAATTCCGTTAAAAAACTTATTTTAATGTTTTGTTTGCTACAAAAATGATGGAATGCCATATCAAAAAATAACAGCTATTTCTCTATTTAATAGAATGTGAATTCTAATGGGAATGCCAAGAAATGATTTTTCTAATCTTCTATAAAATTATTTTATTGAATCAAACACTACTTAAGATATGCTTATCTCTATCTCACACTATATTAAGAAATTAACAAACGATAAATTCGAGAAGAGGTATAAGTAAATTAATGAAAATTGTTTTTCTTTAATAATAATAATTTAGTCCAAGAGACAAGTAGAATCTATGATTCGATAAAATAGCTTGGATCTATGTCGAAGTGATAAGTGTACATATACCAATCAAGTGAATTTTGTTTTGATGGAAATAAAACCAAGTCAATAAAAGAAATTGATATGGAGGTTATAATTGTAAACCATGATCGAATCTATGGAAGCTTTAGTTTATACATTCATTTTAGTCTCGGCTTTAGGGATAATCTTTTTTACTATATTTTTTTTCGAGAATCACCTAAAGTTTTAACATAAATGATGAAATAATTTTTCATTATCTCAATTAAAGTACAAAATCCTTCAATATTAGGGGGCTCGATGGTTCAATAAATTATTATATTTCTCGAATAGATCTCTTAGTTGTTGAGAAGTCAAGCGTTAGGATCTCAGAGGCAAAATCTGTTCGTATTCACTTCCATTCTCACTGGCTGGTAGATCGATCCATTTGTCAATCGGTCATATGGTCCAAACTTGGGTTCATGTTTTGTTCTTAGATCGACCGAGTGACTTGCTCGGCCGATCCAAGTAGGTCGCTCGGCCTTTCTATAGCTTTTGCTCATCAGATGCCCCTTATTCCCAGGCTGGGTGAATCCTTGACCGGTTTTGGGAATATCATCAGTCATTTATCATTTCTATGACTTGGGGGTAGTTAATGCACAATGGTTACTTCGGTCGTGGCGGATAGAAGGAGGCATTCATTTATTGCACGTCTTTTCGGTAATAGTATTGCGTTGGGTTTTTCTGCTCTGGGCGATGCGTGGGTTAATCCTGTTCGTTTTCTTCTGGCATGTTCAACGGCCTACGTTTAGGGTCATCTGCTCCGTTGGATTTGACTGCGCTTGAGTGATCTCAGCCTTTGATCTCGAACATTTTCGCCTTATATACCGTGTTCCCTTGTTTGGCATTTTTCTTGTCTTTTCTCATTCTTCTGGTTCATTTTCTTCTCTAACGAACTCTTCCCCAACTTCCTTGGGTCTTAAGGCTTTTTCGGTCTCCTCATAGAATTTTTTGGTACGTTTCTTACCATCTATTTTCTTTCAACATTACTAGCCTTGGATTCTTTAGATTTTACTATCTCCTCTTCGTCTCCTTCCTACTTCTCCAATAGGCTTTGTTTTTACCTTAAAAGGTTTTATAATCCCCCCTCTAGTATTGCTCTTCGTCTTTGGTCGCCCCTCTTTTGAGAGTGTCACTTTCAACACTTTTAACTTTGTTCATCTTCTTCTTCATGTTATCATGAGTGGTACTAAGGAGTTCCTTTGGTCTGTCGAGTCCACCATCGACCCCGAGATGACTTTTTCCCACCTTGCTTTTGAAATAGTTGGAGAGAGCTTCAACTCTTGGGTCTTGGACATGTCACGAGGAGGTGCCCTCTCTAACCCGGGTTTTAGATTTGGAGTGCCTTCGGGAAACCTACAACATCCCACTTTCAATTATCCTTCGAATACCCTCTTCATAAGAGAGGGCATGTTCCTTCTCTACGGGGGAAGTGTGCTTATACGAGGTTGTCTTTGCCGCAAGTTTTAGACTTCCTTTCTTTCCTTTGATTAGGTAGCTTATTTCCTTCCCCCATCTTTCCTTTGTCCAGTTACTCTCTAATGCCCGGAGGATATTGATCGAAATGATCATCCTCTGGGAGGAGAGCAATAATAGTTTGGACCATCTTTCTATTGAGGTATTCTTTATTTTCTATCAACCCAAAGAAAAATAGTTAGGCTTGTATTTTTTTTAGTCTCGATCTGAAGATCGAGCACTTAATCGGGGATGTCCTTTTCCCAATAAACATTAGAAGGAGAGGTACTTCTTTGTTTTCAGAGGAGAGCTGGGAGTTCCAGCCTTGGGAGGAAGTGGGCCCCAACTTTGCTCACATCCAGTCTATGTAAGGGGTCTCACCGCACCGAATACATTCTCGTTGAGCCCTTGGTTGACCATTTGGCCAAGGATAGGGTGAAGATCTCTTGGGATTTTCTAACTAGATCGTTCAACTATCTGGCTAATTCAGAGAGGTTGAGTTCCTTCTGCTTGGGCCCCTTGTTTCCCATGAAAACCTTTTCCTACATCTTTTTTCATTTTTCTTCTAATCCAATGTATTAACACTTTCTATTCTATTTTCAAAAATGTCGAAGAGACCCGACAAGGCTTTGTTGTTGAAGATCCAGGGGCATCTGGGTGCTGAGCAGAGAAGGATCCTGTCATTGAGCCCCCCCTCCCCCTCCTACCAAAGTTGAGCGGATACTCATGTCGACCCCTTCCAATTCGGTACCATTCGTCTCTGTGGCGCTTGTCTTTTCCTCCATCGAGACCCTGTCTCTCCCTAGAGATATCATGAACGACTTTGACGTTGCTCGGATTAAGATGTTCTAGTTCATTGGGACTGATGTGGAGGCCCTCTCTTCTCTACCCACGAGACCCTTGGCAAAGGATCTCCTCATTGACCTTACTTGGGTATGCTTCTTTCACTTATGTATCTCTTTTGTTATTTGTTCTCGGTCACCATATTTATCCTCTTTATTCCTATTGCATTTTAGGTGTGTATACGATCTATCCAGATGTCACAACGGTGCCATCAAAGAGAATAGTAACTAAAAACTGAGCATGCAGTTGTTGCCCTGCTAAAGAAGGAGCGAACCAAGCTCACTGAAGACCTTCAGCTTCTTCAAATTGAATGCCTTAAGAACAGGGGAAGGAGTTGGAGGTGGCTCAGGCTGAAGTGGTGCATGCCAAAAGTTAGAAGGGTTGAGGCTGAGGCGAGACTGGTCTAGGTGGAGAAGAAGCTGGATGAGGAGAAGGCCCCGGGTCGCCAATTTGGAGAGGAGGTTGGAGAAGACTGAGAAGAAGGCTCTAGAGTAGTTTAAGGCCTTTGAGGATTAGCGGCTGGAGTTGACCGAATACTAGGTTGGGGGCTTCAACGCGATGAAGTCTCCAGTAGTAGATTTTTTTCTCTTTTTTTCTTTTTTCTCCTTTTTTGTCGAGGAGACTCTCTAAAGAACTTGTAATAGAACTTTTTGTAATGAAATATTTATTTAAACGAATTGAAATTTCTTCTCTGATGACTTGTGGTTGAGTTATTTTAATATCTTGCCTTGCTGACCTGTCGAATTGACGTGGATGGATATTAATTTTACTAATTGAAAAGCTTAGAATGGATGGGTGCCTTGGCTTTTGTTAATTGAAAAAATTAAAATGTATAGCAATAACTTTATTGACTAAAAGACTTGGCATTTTGTTTCTAGTTGGAGAATTTTTAAAATTTTTTTTTTTTACTGTAAGACAAGGAATGAATGAACACTAAACTGACTAGTTAACTAAAGGACTTTGAAATTACTGAGTTGGATGAATGATTACCTTAGTCCATGTTCTCCCCTCTCAAAATTGGTTTGCAGTCGGCTCTTGGTTGGGCTAGTCTTTTCGGGTGGACCAAGTCATTTAGCAACCTCTTTGTTTTGTATTATAAGTTTTGGTTCGATCTTCGAAGTAGGTCAACTATGTGATTGGGCAACTTAGCCAATTTTAATTGTAATAGAGACTTTGGTCAAAAACCTAGTTTGATCTAACCCTCATGGGTGGATCATGTCTTCGGACAACATTATTGACCTTAAATGCTTAGGCCTAGGTCAAATATTTAGGGTGATCCAACCTCATTTGGGCACCTAATCAACTTTAAACATAAGGGCCTAGGTCATATATTTAGGGTGATCCAACCTCATTTGGGCCGATCAGGACTTCGGGTAGGTCATCGGGTTATCTGGTCAACTACATATAATTATTAATATCAAAAATAAAAAATGGTAAAATTGTACATTTTGAATAAAAAGTAAAAAATTAACTTTTTATCCAAATAATCAATTTTAAAAAAGTTAGTTTAAAAACTAAATTATTAAACAACCTACCTTGAATTCAATTTAGTTTTTTGGCTAAAAATTCAAAAAAACAAAAAAAATTAGCTTTTAAGTTAGTTGCCATTCGAGCCATAAGTGTGCTATTCTTGTCTTTTACTTAATAAAGGTGTGTTACTATTGTGCGATACACGCAGTATTTTTTACTATATAATTAAATAAAAAAACTATATAATAATAACATCTAGTACTCTGAAAATACATAATAATTACTCTCGCTGGGCATCGTTTTACAACACTTACCCGGTTCCTTGCAAACAGGGCCGACTCTGAAGATTTTGAGGCCCAAAGCGAGTTTGCGATATGGAGCCTCAATATATTTTAAAATAAATTTAAAAATTAATTATAAAAATTTAAGTGAACAAAATATGTTTATAGTCATATTTTAACAAAATTTAATTTACAAAAAAAATTAAATATAATATAATACCACTTATACATCAAGTTTTTAACTTATATATTATTAATTTTTTAACAATAAATAATTTTTTTAGTCAATATTTTGTGTTTGATTACAATAGGTAAAAATATAATTAATATTTTAGTATTAGAAAGTTATTACTTAAGTATATTATGAATCACAAATTTTATTTTTTATATTCTATTCATGTTATTTTGCATTATAAAATTATCGGTGGCTTAGAATAACATTAAAATTATTACAACTTAAAATAAATTGAACAAAAAAAAAGTAAAAATAATTGAACTTGAGACCAAAGATATATAAATAAAATTATCCTATCACTTGTACTCTATCTAAGATCATTAAAAAATAAAATAAAATACATTTATATTAAATTTAAATATAAATAAACTTTAAATTTTAACAAATAAAAAATAAAAAACGCGGACTTGCTCGCCTACCTTGGGGTCGGCCTGCTTGCAAACATCTAGTTATTTATACTACTCAGATGTAGAAAGCTGTTTTGTGCAGAGGCCAGTTCTGAAAATCAGAGTTGGTGAGGTATTGGAATCTAGGATTTAACATATCTAAGGTTGATATATTTAACTTTATTGTAAAGTTAAATCCTCATGTGTACACCTCAAGTCCATCTAGATAATATAAACTATTTATCTAGTAAAAGTTGCTAAAAAAAATCATATATTAAAAAAATTAGAATTAATTGAATTTCATTATGTGAACGCATTTATTTTAAATTAAATAGATGATTCTGAAAATTACACTTATCATCCAAATAAATATTATAATACAGTATTGCTATAAATATCTGACCAATTTAAATTTTTGTATGAATAATTTTCCAACGAGGTTTACAAAATTAACAGTTTAGATCACCGAAATAAACTTGAGGTAAACTCATACAAGTTGAAATTTATAATAAAACTTAAAATGCCAAACTTTGGAGAAGGTAAATCCTTGTAATTTCACCCAAAGAATTTTTCAGGTGAGTTTTGAAATAAAAGAAAAGAAAAGTAAAGGCAGTTTGTTTTGGCACTCCTCCTTTAGCAACATACATTTCTCACTATGTTTTTATTGAACAAACTTACAAAAATACCCTTGTATTTGGCAAAAGAAAAAAAGGGCATGCAAATATGGAGACTATTTTTATAATTTTACTTAATAAAAGAACAATAAAAATTGTATTTTACTTTTTAAAAAAAATGCCAAAGCTTTTAAAGTTGTCCTAAAGAGTGACATTCACCTAATATCATTTATTCAAAAATAAATTTGTTCATTTACGTGATAAATAAATGATATCAACTTGTTTATTAGTCTAAATTATAAATTTAGACTAATAATGTATTACGAGCTCTATAAGTTATACCAATAATGAAGTAAATAGTAGTTACCCATTTTATTCAATGATTGAACAATATAACCTTATTTTTTTTTTCTACGTTAATAATAAATATTAGTCATTCTTTGTCAAATAACTGAACAAAATAACACATTTTCTTGAACTGATACTTATTAATAATATCAGCAATGGTATGCGTTTCATTTAACTTTTTTATGTGTATTTTTTGTTTTTAATATTAATTCAAATAAGTGTACTTTCGAAAATTTTCCATATCATTAGGAATAAAAAAATGTAAAAACTTTTGATTAAAAATTAAAAAAACTCAGATAAGATGAATAAACCAACATAATATCTTTTTGTGACTTTTTTAGTTTTAGTGACTTTTTTCAATTTTAACCTGAATTAACATATTTTTTAAATATTTGTCATCACAAAAAATTAAAAAAGTCTAACTTAAAAAATAAGAAAACCTACACCTCTTAACGTGAACTCCAGTGCAGAGTGTTAAGTGTATTTCTAATAAGTTTTTTTATGGAGTGATTTTTATGCTCCCCTTTTATCAAAATACATTTTAGTTTTTTATATTTATTTAATAAAATGATAAAAACACCTTTCATAATAATATATTTTTACATAAATATTAGTATATTTGTACATATTGTGAAAAATATTTTTATAATTTACGTATTAAAGACAAAAAAACTTAATTGTATTGGTCTAAAATTGTAAGTGTGAAAATTATTTTTTAAAGATAAATTATACTTACCACTTTTCTAGTTTTTAATAAAAACAGATATCATCGCTGTGATTTTTAAAATTTAACTGATCTTTCATGTCGGTGATTTTGCTCTAATTCTGTTAATTTTTTTTTGATATTTTCATTTTGCCCCTCTCTCTCTCTCTCTCTCTCTCTCTCTCTCTCTCTCTCTCAATTTTCACTGTTTTTCAACTATAAACAACTTTTTTTATTTTATTTGCTTTGTTTCACTTTTTTTATTTTTTATATTTATTTTTTAAAAAAATATTCAAAAAAAATATTTGTTACACGGTTTTTTTTAAAATTTGAATTTTTTAAATACCAAAAAATATTTTTTAAAATTAGTTAGCTTATATTCTAATATATGATTTGTTAGTGGAGCTGTGATGATTTTGCTTGAGTTTGCTTGTTCTAACGTATAATTTTTATTTTTAATTTTTAATCTAAATTAATAGGCATAAATTTTAATATTTGAAGTTATAAATTTATAATTTTAAACGGGACACGGTATATTATCGACAACGATACGTATTGTACAAATGAAAAAATCAATATACTGTTCGGTACGATATTAGATGTGTGGTGTAATAAAAAAATATCTCAATTTTTAAAAAATCAAGATAAAAAAATACATATCATCTTATATTGATAATAAATTGATATTAAAAGTTTTATTTATATTTTTCAATCACGTTTTAATAAAAACTGAGATATTCCCGATTGGTAACTAACTTAAAAGTTAGTTTTTTTTTGCATTTTTAACTAATAAATTGAAACTAAAAGTTTTATTTATATTTATATTTTTTGTATTTTTTTAATTACGTTTTTAAGTTGGTTGTTTAGATAAAAAGTTAACTTTTTTACTTTTTTGTTCAATGTTGACATTTTTATCCTTTTATATTTAATATTAACAATTATATGTAATTGGTAGTGGTAGCAAATAGAGATAGAGATATTTTTATTTTTTTATAATACTTGTAGTATTTTATTTTGATGATTTAAATAATTAATCTTATAAAGTTTGTTGGGAAATTTATTAATTAAAAAAATATCAAATTAAAAGATGTATACTTTTATTTATTAAAAAAATAAATAAAAGATGTATACTTTTATTTATTAAAAAAATATTAAATTAATTAGGCGTTGTGAGTGTGTTTGTGTGTGTGTTTTTTTTTTGAAAGTTTAATTTTTGGGAGTGTTTTGAGTTTAATTCTTTGGTATTTTTACCATTAGAGAATTGTTTGGTTAATTGTAAATTATTTTGTGAATTAAAGTATAAAATATGTTCTTTTATGAAAAATATAGTTATAAAAAGTGATTAATAGAATTTTATGAAAAAAATGCATTTTTAACAAAATCTTAAAATTTTTATAAAAATTAGAATATTTAAAATGTTATTTAAATACAAGACTTTTATTCACATTTTTATGATTTTTAGTTAAATAAAACCAAGCTTTTAACTAAAATAAGTATTTAAGAAATAAATTCTCAGAGTTAACATTTTTAGAATTATGTTTTAAGTGTTTTAATATAGGAAAGAATAAAATAAAAATGAGAGTTAATATGATAATAAAAATTATTTTTCGATCTTATTTTTAACTTGTCAAGAACACGATCCGATCAGTTGAGTGTGCAACCCTGATTAGATCAACCTATTTTTTTTTTTTAATCAATTTCAAAGATAAGTTATTCGATTACTAGAGAGAAGTAATGAAAAAAAAAGAACAAAAAAACAAAACAAAAAACAAAACAAAACGTTCTCCAGGGTTGAAGATGAACACTGTTGAGGGGATTTATTTGTTTAGTTGAATTATTTTAGTTAACTTATTGTCTAATTATTTATTTATTTCATGATTTTTTTTTAAATTTTGAAAGTAACAAAAAGTATAAGAAAATATAATTTTAAATTATTTTCATATTCCGGGAGCCAAATTTAAAGGGTCAATGAGTTAATTTTTGAACTTTTGAGTTTTTGAATATTTTTAATCTTTTGATTAAAATATTTTACTTCAAATATTTTAAAGTTTACTAAAGAATAGTCCAAGTTAATGATTCTATTTTAAAGTTTTGAATACTATTTTTTCATTGGTACAGTATGTATCGTTGTCGGTAATATATTGCGTCTTATTTAAAATTATAAATTTATAATTTTAAATATTAAAATTTATGTCTATTAATTTAGATTAAAAATTAAAAATAAAAATTATATATTAGAACAAGAAAATCTAAGCAAAATCATCCTAACTCTAGAAGTAAATCATACATTAGAACATAAGCCAATTAAATTTTAAAAATATTTTTTAGTATTTAATAAATTCTAATTTAAAAAAAAAACATTTAACAAATATTTTTTTGAATGTTTTAAAAAAAAATAAGTATAAAAAATATAAAAAAGTGAAACAAAGCAAATAAAATAACAAAAAAGTTAATTTCCTTTGAGAAACAATAAAAATGGAAAGAGAGAGAGAGAGAGTGAGATGGCCAAATTGAAAATTAATTTTTTTTTTGACAGAATTAAATTTTTTCCATTAACTCATTAACAGAATCTTAACAGTTGAGTTAAAGTGAAACGGACAATTAAACCAGATGAGAGCTCAGTAAAATTTTAAAAATTACAACAGATGTATCTATTTTTATCAGAAATCAAAAGAATAATTAGCGTAATTTATCATATTTAAATTTATTAATTAATAAGTTTGCCTGATCATACGACAACGTCAAAAAGTTTCCCGAAGCCAGAGGAACGAAGATGGACGAGAACTTGGGTCATGTTAATATTTGAACCATTTGGTGTTTTCAAAAGAGAACGTGACATGGAAGAAAGGCCTTCCAAATTTGATAGAACTTTGTTATGACTTTCATGAGAAGACCTGTTTTGAAAGAAAGCCTGTTTGAGATTTTGATTGAATTTATTGAAAATTTGTCAATGGTTTAATTGTTGGACCTCGTAATGTATTTAATTAATTTTAATATTTTTTTAATGTCTTTAAGTCCTATAAAGAACCCGCTTATCGAGATGGAAGAAATATGTTGTTCTTCTCTAAGTCATTTTTTTTTTCTTTCTCAAATGCACTTTGGCATCAAGCTAGCCGCCATACCTTCTGTCTTTGTATTTTTTTAATCCAAGAACTACAAAAAAGAATGAAGTAATGAGTTTTTAATGCAGTTGTTATTTTAAGAATTTTATATATAAGATAAGTTCATCTAATTTAATATAAATACTTTTTTTAAAAAAATTACCCTTATCACTTACTCACTTTTTTATTTTTACGATTGGATATAAATAAGTACAAAACATGAGACTAAAGCCTCTCAAAAAGAACTCATGCACCTTAGGATCAAGAAGAGGTGCAATCGAGATGGAGGGCTGTACATCCAAATTAATGGATCCTCCTGATCAACTCCTAAGTTTTCTAACCCGTCTGTTACTTTATTTTTTCATCATAGATACAGACTATGATATTGTTAGTGTCTATCATGTGTTTGTGATAGTCTTTTATAAGGGCACTATATGAAGAATGTGTACCATCTCTATCTCTCACGAGAGTAAGAATCACTTGACAATCGATTTCAATATCAAAATCAAATATGCCCAAGAGTTCAACCTCGAGACTTGTTCAATCTTAAAGACGTTCGTAGCATTTAGTAATCCATTGCTCGCTATCATCCCTAGAAACACCTCTAAAATCGACAATTCCTGAGTTACTGCTGGAACATTCATCAGTGTTGAGCTTTAAGTGACCTACAGTTAGGAAGATCCATTTAATTAGTTTGGGAGGTTTAGAAGGGAAAGAAGATGTACCACCAAAGGCTGCATTAATTTTCCCAGAAAGAAGATAGGTGTTTCTCAAGATGAAATATGAGTATCAATTAACCCTATCGAAAAGTTTTTTGTTTCTTACAAAACAAAGGTGCTATAAAATGATAGCAAAAAGAATATGTCTAGGGACACCCCAAAAATAGTGTTTAAAATCTTTTAGATTATCCGTAATCCAATCATGCCAAGTGATTTTTGTATCCGCATGTTGTACCTACAAACATGAGAAATTAGTCCAGATAGTATGACTAAAACTGAAAAATCTAAAGAGATGATTAATATCCTTAACAGTATGCCTATATTTGGGGCACATAGGGTCACCAGTAAGCCCCTTAATAAGTCTGTTTTAGCCTAAGGATTTTTTAATTTGATTTTGATGATTTTCATAATTCATTTTCTAAGAATAAATAGTTTTAAATGGATAATATTTTATAT
>JAOTRH010256591.1:0-39945 GCA_034768845.1 Heliamphora exappendiculata | reverse complement strand
TCATCTTATGATACTTGCTTGATCTCTATCTGCATATATAATTATCTGGCAATATTAAAGATAGGGGTTATCTGAAATTTTTTTTGGGATTAAATCTCAATTAATTGATAAAGAAACCCAATTCACCCCTCCTTTTGGGTTGCCTAATTCTATCAGGTGGGGACCCTAGTTGCGGAGCTACTAGTGGCGGAAGGGGACTACACCATTTGGGCCTGGGTGCACCTAATGGGTCCCTTAGGTCCCAGCCCGACTGGTCCTGGTGGTAGGAGGCGAGCACCGGGGGGCGCCGATGCCGATGCCGATGCTGTTGCTGGAGGTGCTGGGGCTGCGGCTGCTGCTGGAGCAGTCGCCGGAGCTGCTGCTAGGGATGCTTCTTATGGGAGGGGCCCAGAGTTTCCATGGGACGTCCAAACTGTGGTATACGGCTTTCCCTTCTCTCTGTTGGTTCTTATTCTGCCGGCATCAGAGTTCAGGGCTGACATCGGCCATGTTTTTCTTCTACCTTTCTCTCAGTCACTTGTTCTTGCTTTACCTGTCTAGTTTATTTTAGAGCTGTTCTCTTCTACAGGTTGATCAGGCTTGGTTAGATCGGGCGATGCTGATGATTACCGGTTTGAGAGTACTGGTCCGACAGATGGATGCCTCGATGTGGGCAATCGACGTTGCTTTCATACTAGTAGCTGTCGTGAGTAACTTATATGTTTCAATTTTTTTGCATTTTCTTGTCGTTATTCTGTTCTGAGTCTTATTTTTCTTTTGGTAGCCTCCAGCTCCAGCTACCGGTGTGATGCCGCCACCTGCTCCAGTTGGACCTCCTGCTCCAGCCCCGGCTCGAGGTCGTGGTTCACGGGCATGTTCTCGGGCTCATTCTAGAGGGTCGGTCTCATCTGCTCGAAGCTGATCTAGAGTTGTCTCTTCCTCTAGCAGTGATGACGACGATAACTTTGACACTCTTCGAGGATGACAGCTCGGAGGAGGCTGGCCCTTCCTGACGAGTTTGCTCGAGACATGCTTGAGAGAGAGAGTTCTCCCCCCCCCCCAGCTTTTATATTTACTATTCGATACATTTTTTTTTTCCTTGTTACATTTTGTTACTTTTTGATGCATTTTTGGGGCCTTTGTGCCATTAATTGCCTTATATCATCCTGCTTATATGGTTTTCTTTCCTTTACTGCTCAAACTGTCATGGACGCATAGTTTAGATGCCACAACTAACACAGATTACACAAACTATAAGCCGACCTGTACCTGTCGTGTTCCAACATGGCGGTCTCCATATTTCAACATGGCGGTCGCCACTTTAACCTGGCGGTCGCTTGTTTAAATATGGCGGTCGCCTGGTCAAATGGCTGATGTCACTACACTATGCTTTTTGAGTCAGCGGTTGCCTACCCACAAGGTGGCGGTCGCCACATTGATTGTCCTTTTCATAGAAATTTCAATTTCTCGCCCTTTTCTATCTTATAAATATAGCCTTGGAGGCCCCATTTGCTGTTGCTCGGACTCAGATGGCCAATCCCCTTTCTTTGTGGTTTGAGGGACTTTCCATATTGAACGTTTGAACTTTGCCCCCTTTGGCCTTAACGCCCTTTTCTCTTTGAGGACCGTGAAGATTAACAGACCTTTACTAGCAGCAGCTGCACAACTGTGGGATCTTTAGTCTCATGTCTTTCGGTTTGGTTTTGAAGAACTCTACCCCACTGTGGAGGAGTTTGCTGCCATTTTAGACTTGGCTCCGCGGGGCTCTATTTTCGTTCCTACTCCCTTCCTCTCAGTTCGGCAGCAGGTGATGAAATTTTGTGGTCTATCCAGGACGGAGGCTTCCCTTCTGACCTCAGGTGACTATCTTGACATCTCATGGCTTATTGAGAGATTTCATCCTACTGGTGACCTCAGCGATCTTGACTTTCAGCTACGACGCCGTTATGCACTTTGCTTCTGCCTCCTTGCCCAGTATCTACTTGTCCCTTTTGATGGGCAGGTTAGTTGTGTCCTGGTTGACATTACTGGCCAAATGTGGATGGAAAAAGACTTCGTGCCCCTGGTTTTGGCTGAGACACTATTGGGCTTGAATGCTGTTCATTGCGGCGAAACCACCACCTTTACTGGCAGCCCTCTACTTCTCCAGGTGATCTTAGCAACTTCCTTTGTATCAAGTTCTCTGTTACGCTGAAAAAGCCTTTCTCTTATTGTTTTAACTCTTGCTGCAGATCTGACTGATGGAAAAGGTGAACCTTCTACAGAAGCCTCCCACTGATAGACACAATGCTGTTACTTTCCTTTACCGTCCGCATTATCAGATATGTGACACTGAGGCATCTTGGCGACAATATCTTTCCTCTCTGACCGGTTCAAACATTACCTGACAGTACCCTTGGTGGCGGATCACTGCTATGACTCTGACAACTATGGATCATCCTGTTGTGCTGCTTGTTGGGCTGTGTCAGACTACTTTCTACTACCCTCACAGGATCATGCGGTAGTTAGGGCAAAGTTAAATCATATTTCCCAGTATTCGAGGCTGTTTGATTTTCTCTGCACTGCGGGCTCCTTTTCTAGCACAGTATCGGCATGCCTGGCCATCTCACTCATTGGTGGAGATGCACGAATTACAGTGCCCTGATCTTTCTGCTGAATACAAGACATGGTTGACACATGATAGGGAAAAGAAGGATAGGGAAGAGGGGAAATAAGTAGCGAAAAAGAGAAGAGTTTGTGGATCTTTGCTTTATTTTGAAAAATTTCACAGCTTTCTCTTTTTTATAGAGTTTGGGACTTGTGTGCCCTCCCTTTATTTTAGAACTTTGTAGTCTTATATGAAGTAATGAACAACTCCCACTTTGTGTATAAAATGGTTTAAATTTATCCAAAACTTGAATGTCTTTATTATCAAAATCCAAAAAACTTAATTTGCATTGGTCTTATTTAGATTCAAGGTGGTTAAAGACAAAGAAAGTGGTCGGACTTCTTAAAGAAGCTGCCTACGTATCCCAAAAAGATGGAATCAGGCCTTAACGTAGTTCGGGCTCGATTTTCACTTGGGTATTGACACTCTCCTTTTGTAACGCCCTAACTTCTGCCAAGGTCACCTTTTTGGGTTTTCGGCCTTGCGGACTGCTCTAACTTTTGCCAGAATTGCCTTTTTGATTTTCAACTCAGCGAGTTTCTATTTTATCTTTATTTTTACCTCAAGGATGGTACTTTTTGAGTTGATCAAGGTTAACAGGAGTGGAGAATACATTTCCATCTAAATCCGTGATAATGACTGCACCACCGGTCATGATGGTTTTAATGAGAAACGGTCCGGACCAGTTTGGTTTAAATTTTCCCCTTGGGTTGAAGATAGGAGCTCTGATTTCTTTAAGAACCAGATCGCCTTCTCTAAGATCTCGAGTCTTGACTTTCTTATTGAACGCCCGAGCTATCCTTCTTTGGTAACCTTGTATATGAAATAAGGCTTGTAGTCTTCTTTCATCAAACAAGAGCAATTCTTCCATCTGGTTCCTCTGCCATTCTGCTTCTGAGATACTGGCTGCAGCCACTACCCTTAGCGAGGGGATTTCCACCTCAATGGAAAAGACGGCTTCCATCTCGTACACTAAAGAGTATGGCGTAGTTCCGGTTGAAGTTCTGATCGACGTTCGGTATCCCGAGAGTGTAAATGGTAGATGCTCTGGCCAATCTTTGTGCGAGTTGATTTTCATTTGCAGAATTTTCTTGATGTTCTTATTTGCTTCATCAACTACTCCGTTGGTTTGCGGCCGATATGGCGAGGACTTGTGAGCCACTATCCGGTATTCCTCGAAAAGATCCAAGACTTCCCCTTGGAAATGTCAGCCATTATTCAAAATGACCTCGTGGGGAACTCCGTACCGATAAATGATATTTTGCTTCATAAACTTAGCGACATGGGAGGCCTTCAATACTGAGTAGGAAGCTGCTTCCAACCACTTGGTGAAATAGTCAATGGCCACTAAGATAAACTCGTGTCCATTAGATGCCTTCGGTGTTATTCTGCCAATCACGTTGATGCCTCATACTGAGAACGACCACGGTGACGTTAGATTAGACAACGAAAATGGGGGAATGTGCATGAGGTTTGTATGGATCTGACACTTATGACACATCTGCACAAACTGTATACAATCTATCTCCATCGTCATCCAAAAGTACCCTTGTCGTAGGATCTTCTTGGCTAACATATTTTCACTCATGTGCGGCCCATAGACTCCGGCGTGTATCTCTTTCATCAGCTCTTGGCCCTCTTCAATGTTTATACATAGCTTGTTGACCCTAGAATGTTCTCGTTTGTACAGTCTACCACCACAAATGACAAACTGCGCAGATAGTCGTCGTATTGCCCTTTTGTTCTTTTTGTTGGAAAACTTAGAATATTCTCCTTTCTCTATGAAGTTCTGAATGTCAAAGTATCATGGAATGCCGTCAGTGCTTTCTTCAATAGCAGCTATCATCTCGTATGCCGGCTTTCTTTTCTGCTCTATTATTAGAGGTCTCATCCGCACTCCGGGTGGTATGTCAATCATGGATGCCAGGGTGGCCAGTGCATCGGCGAACTTGTTATGCAGTCTCGGCACAAGGGTAAAGATTACTGATTCAAAGCACGGTATCAACTTCTCCAGCTTTGGATGGTAGAGAATTAAGGTTAGATCCCTGACCTTCCATTCTCCTCTTGCTTGCGAAACTACCAGTGCTGAGTCTCCAATGACTTCTAGCTTCCTTGCCCATAGTTCTAAGGTTGCCTCCAATCCAGCTAGACATGCTTCATACTCGGCCTGATTGTTGGTGACTTCAAAATTGAGCTTTAAGGACAACGGGAAACTGGCGCATCTACCATCTATATTTTGATGGTAGATGCGCCATCAAAATATAGAGTCAATTTTTCATCCTTAACTTTCATTAGCTGTTCATCGGGAAACTGGAATTTCGTGTCTTCGCCCCCTCAACTGGTTGGTTGGCCAGAAATTCTACCACTGCTCTGCCTTTGACTGACTTCCAAGTGACATATTGGAGATCAAATTGGGATAATAGCAGCAACCAACGGGCCAGCCTTCTTGTTAGTGCCGGCCTTTCAAATAGGTACTTCAACGGGTCCATCCGAGAGATGATATTCACTGTGAAAGACAGCATGTAATGCCTCAGTTTTTTGGAAGCCCAAACCAAGGCCCAACACGTCTTTTCCAGCAGCGTGTACCGTATTTCTAACCCGATCATCTTCTTTCTTAAGTAGTAGATAGCCTTTTAGATTCCGATTTCTCCTTCTTGTGCCAGCATGCATCCCATAGCTGAATCAATCACTGACAAATAGAGGATCAGTGGCATGTCAGGTTCGGGAGGGGCTAGAACAGGAGGGTTTTGTAGGTACTGTCGTACGGCATCGAAGGCATCTTGGCATTTTTGATCCCACTCAAACTTGACTCCCTTCTTCCGCAGGCAGAAGAGGGGTTCACAGGTAGTTGTCAATTTTGCGATGAAGCGGCTGATGAATCGGATCTTTCCCAGAAAACCCCTAACTTCTCGCTCGGTCTGTGGAGGAGGCATTTCCAAAATTGCGTTGATCTTTGAGGGGTCGACTTCGATGTCCCGTTGGGTGATCATTAATCCAAGCATTTTTTCGACGGTGACCCTAAATGCACATTTCTGTGGGTTAAGCCGCATCTTGTACTTTCGAATCCTTTTAAAAAAAATTTGCAGTGCTGTAATGTGGCTATCCCGATCCTTAAACTTAACTATCATGTCGTCCACGTACACTTCAACCTCCTTATATATCATGTCATGCAATAAGGTAGTAGCAGCCCTTTGATAGGTTGTCCCGGCATTCTTCAAGCCAAATGGCATAACACGGTAACAATAGGTGCCCCAAGGCGTGGTGAATGTCGTATTTTCTCTGACTTCAAGATCCATCAAAATCTGGTTATACCCGAAGAAGCCATTCATGAATGACAGCAAGGTATGTCCCGTTGTACTGTCTACTAGGACATTAATGTGTGGTAGCAGAAAATCGTCCTTCGGGTTGGCCTTATTGAGGTCCCAAAAATCCACGCAGAGTCGAATTCGATCGTCTTTCTTTAAAACTGGCACTATATTGTCTACCCATTTCAGATATTCGGTTACCATTAGAAATCCAGCGTTGATCTGTTTGACAACCTCTTCTTTGATCTTTAGAGCCCATTCTGGCCGGATTCGTCTTAGTTTTTGCTTGACCGATTTAGCATTGGGGTACAGGGAAATGTGGTGTTGGACAATATCAGGGTCAATTCCAGGCATATCTTTGTAAAACCACGCAAACACATCTTTAAATTCTTTCAATAAAGTTATTAATTGTTCTCGTTCAGCTAAAGATAAAGAAGAACCAATTTAAACATTTTGCGGATTAGTTTCATCACCTAGATTTCTTGATAAAGTTTCTTGAATTTTTGATTGGGCACGCATTTCTTCTTCTCTTTTTATTAAAAGTTTTATTTCTTTGGAGATATCCCCGTCAAATTCAAAATCTTCAGAAAGCGTATGAAATAAATCGAACAAAGCAAAGTAATCGAAAATCATGTTCATTTCACTAAGGATAGTGGGGATTACAAACTCAATGGTGAAAGCAGGAAGAGGAGCACTAACAGACGTGCCCTCGATTACAGACTCCAACTCAAACTTGAACTCAGGATAGATGACCTGCACACCAAAAGACTCGACGGACCAATTCTTTGCTTCCTTTGTGGCTACATCGACAATGAGCTTAGTGTAGTCGGCTGGTGCGCTGAAACCCATCGTGAAACAATCCGATTCAGTTATACGCAACTGAGCCATATTTTCATTGAACAGCACGCCTAGGTCAGCTCCATCAAACTTGTCAGCCCAGTCCTCTTCTTGAACCTTCTTTTCTTCTTTCCCTCCTTCCACTGTTTCTTCCTCCTCTGTGTCAGACAATTGGTAGCTAAAAAAGATCTCCAACCTAGGCAGCTTTTGATTGGTTACTTCGTCGATCCATGGGTCTGAAAAATCACAATACGGGAAATCTTCCCCTTCTTTGACGAAGTATCCATTGAGTGCCCCAGAATAATTGGCCTTTCGCCTCCTTCTAGGCCCTTCCAGATCTTCTTTCGTTGGCTCATGCCTGAGACCAAAATGGTGTGAAGTTGGCAAAACCTGAATGGGTTCCAAGATTCCCTACAGTTTACGTCCCAATCCCATACCAAGGAAGAATGACATTTTCCTCATCATTATTAAAGCTCGTGGGTTAACATATCTTTCTTCCTCATTCATCAGCGTCTCAATAGCCTATACTTCATCAATCTAAAAACTACTGAGCAACACATTATCTTCACTATGTTGGACTTCTAGCAGAGTTGTGCCCTCTCCTCCTTTCGGAGGGTGAATACTATCCTCTCCATGAATGGTCAAAATTTCTCCATCCTTTATCAATTTTAGTTTCTGGTGAAGGGTAGATGGCACTGCCTGAACATTCGGATCATGTAGCCACAGTCTGCCCAGCAATAAATTGAAGGAAGCCGGAACGTCCAGCACGTGAAACTCAATTGACGTCTCCAGTGGGCCTACTGAAACGGCAAACGACACCAGTCCTAATACATCCCTTCTCGTGTTGTCATAGGCTCGTACTCCTTGATTGCAGGGAGTGAACTAGTCTGTCCTCATCCCTAAGTAAATGCCTGTTCTCAACGAGCAAACGTTCAAAGAAGATCCATTATCAATAAGGGTCACCGGGACCCATTTTTCTAGGCACTTAACGGTGATGTGAAGCGGCTTGTTGTGACTTTTTCCTTCAGCGGGCAAATTCTTATTAGAGAAAGAAATGACTTTTGGTTCAACCGTCATCAAAATCAGTCCAATCAATTGCTCCGGGTGGCCTCTATCACAACGCTGGCTTTATTCAAAACTTTCAACACGGCTTGCTTGTGTTTGTGCGAGGCCATCAGTAGCCCCAAAATACTGATGTTGGCTTGCGTTCTTTTCAACTGTATCAATATAGCATCATCTTCCTCCTCTTGCTCTGTCTCTTTTCCTTTTCCACTTGGCTGTCCCTTCTCTAGCTGAATTGGCTTAAAATGTCGTCCACTTCTAGTTAGGTGTTCCATGCCGTCTTCGGGATCCCATAACCCAAGCATCACATTATTAGTCCATCTTACTTCGTTTACGTGTAGAGGGCTTTCGAACGCCCACAAATCATTTAGGTCACTAATGGCTGTCCTTTCCCGTCCTTCCTTGTCATCTTCAATATTCCACGTGTTATCGATTTCTTCCCATATATCATCTTCAATAAAGTTCACTTACTGTTTACGAGCGGCCCAAAAATTAATCCATTTGGTCCCATCGGATTTCAACACAACCCTGACCAACCAATAGGATTGTATGTCATCAACGTATACTTCCTCCTAAAAAAGTCAAGGAAGGGTGATTCCATCAAGTACATGACCGAACCCATAAAGTCGAGTCGGGTAATCCAATGGCCAGTCATCCTCTTCATTGTGCTTCTTCTCTTGTTGGTAGGTTTGGATCATCGGTCGATACCATTCCCATGCATTATCATTTCATTCCTCCATTCTGTCTTGGCTGCCTCTAAGCACTATGAACGAGAATACTGTTTGGTTCTCAACTACTGAAACATGAGGGCGGGGTAGGTGTGCTGAGCAGATGTGCTGACTCGGGTCCTCCAATTCTCATAAAGACATACCATTTACCCCAACCTGCCTAACATGATTTGGCAATGGGTTGGTTATGACGTTCGGCTTTGGGGTGGCTGAGCAAGGAGGGATCACTTTATTGTCAATGAGATTCTGGATCTCATGACGGAGCCTCATACATTTGTCAGTTAAATGCCCATGGCTTTGGTGGAAGGCATAGTATTGGGATGCATTATACCTCGAAGGAAGTGGATCAGGAACAGGCATGGGGTCTAATAGCTTGATGAGTCCCTTCTCGACGAGTCGACTCAGGGCGGTGGATAAAGAAATGTTAAGGGGAGTGAAGATCCTCCTCGGCTTTTGTTGCTATTGGCCATTATCTGACTGCTGAAGGTTGTTTGCTGGATGGGTAGAAGAAGAAGGATTTAAAAGGTTCACCTCATCCGAGCAAGCAGTGGATGGATTTTGGTTGGTTATGGGGAAGGTCCTTCTTGGTGGTTTCTGGCTCGGCTTGACTTTTTCAATATCCCCAGACTGGATTGCATCCTCTATTTGAACCCCAACGTCAAACAATTGCTCGAATGTGGAAAGAGGTTGTGTGATCAGATAGCGTTTCAGGGGAGGCTAAAGATTCTTCACTACGATCCTGACTTGCACTTTCTTAGAGGGCCGGTTCGTCATTTTTGCAGCCTTATCCCTCTAGCGGGTCAAGAAATCAACAAAAGGCCCCCTGCTTTCTTAGCGAGTGGTTTCTAACTCCCGAGTTGTTACATCTAATTGGACATTATAACTGTACTGGCTAATGAATGTTGTAGCTATGTCCTCCCAAGTTCTGGTTTTTGCTACGTCAAGGGAGATGAACAATTTTAGGCTTCCCTAGAAAGAGATCGGTGGAAGAACTGGGCTTTCAGCTGGTCATCAATTTCCATTGGCGATGGGGTACCGACATACATTCGAAGATGAATTCTGGGATCTCCGGTTCCATCAAACTTTTTCATGTTAAGCATTTTAAACTTTTCTGGTAGCTTAGCATCAGGGAATAAACACAACCTTCCCACATCTAGCATATATTCTTCGATTCCTTTTTCCTTTCTAAGGACCTTCTCCATCCGGTCAATTTTCTCGACTAATGCAGACTCTTTGGACTGAGTGGTATTTTCTTCCTCAACTATCACATGTCGAGGATTCTGCGGTGGTGGTGGAATGACTTGTGGTCCATCGGGGATTTGATTGTTATCCCAAAATTTCTCGGCATTCTCGTTCCCGTCATCTGGTTGCCCATTTATGACGGGGATACAGGCCTGAATCGCCCGGATCTGTGCTTGGCATTGCACTTGGGTCTGGGTCTGCTATTCTATAGCCCGTTGTATCTCAGTAATAGCCCTCATCAGGGCCGCCAGACTAACTTCGTTCTCTGCCATATCTGTTGATTCGAAAACTCTGCGAAGTCTGCCCGATTCTGATCTAACCCAAACGTGTGTCGACTGTACTCTCCTCGGATCAATGGTAACCCATAGAAAAAACCTAAATCCCACAAGTAGAATAACCAGTTTCAGACATTTTTTAAAAGAGTTCAGACAACATATAGCAAATATCCCAGATACCCAAAATAGTTGAAACTGAAATAATGCCCCTGTTGGGCCCATACCACCAGCATAACAACTAAACATCCTAAGACCCCGGATGAGAACCAAAGGGGATAGATCAACTAAGCTCTAGAGGAAAGATTTTGTCTACGCGGACGGCGTTCCGCCAAGGAGACTATTCTAATCCTCAAGTAACTGGTTTAACCTATGATTCTTAAAGCATAATAGTAGAAAAAAAATTTTCTCACATAGGTTGAAAGAAAAGAATTTGAAGAAAGAAAGTCTAGACAAAACGGGGTATAGAATTAGCAAGCCGAGAGGAACCTAGAAAGGGGAGAAACTACCCTAGAGATGTTAAAATGAGACACGGGCATGACCCCAGGAAGAAAACTATGGTGTGAAAAATCGATCACGGTGAAGATCGAAACCCGGGTAAGAACCCAAAGGCAAAAAACTAATCTAATCAATGGATAATAGAGAATCTGGGCCGAACCCGGGGAAAGAACTAATCTAATCCAAATAAAAAATCCTAACAATATACAATCAAAACATTCAATAAAGAAAAACACTTAATCCTACTAGGGTTAGCAGCACCTAATTGGGGGGATCTAAGTTTACTATATGCAAAATGGCGATTTTGGTCAATTTAAACAAGGTACCTTCTGAATAGAGCCAGGTATATATACCTCCCATGCCTGGAGTGGTGCAGGACATGGTCAAGCAGTATGTCCTAACTCTTTTACTGCTCCTATGATAGAGTACAGTCAGCAAGGGTTGCCCGTCTTCTCAACAATCCCCGAAACGGATTAACGTTCAGGGTATCGGGTCGACTAGGCAGGGGTTTGAAGAACAATGCATATGCACGCGAAAATGCAAATGAGAAATTCATACTAAGAACCAATGATGTTTTCAAGTCTAGCCATCTTATTTAATTTTGGAAACCAGTCCTCAGCGGAGTCGCCAGAAAATACAGCGGCGTTGGGATTTGGGGGTCAAAAATAAGAAAAATCAACGATGTTTTGGAAAATATTTTGAACACCTTGAAAACTAAATTTTGAAAACCTTTTTTTATTAAAAACAGAGTCGCCACTTAGTTTTTGAGAAAAAATAAGAAAAACAAAAAAAATAACTACTGATCTTTGAAAACTTTAACCAGAGAAAAGAGGGGTTCAGGGGCTAAGGTACGAATCGAGGAAGGTGTTAGACACCCTGTTCGCCCAACTATAAGGTTGGCCTCTACTAATCATCATTGGTTCTTCAGTAAAATTTCTCAAATGCATGCAAATAAAGAAAGTGGAGGCAAAAGGAGAACATCCAAAATCAAGTATGGAAAATACATAACATATGTACATAACGCTCAAAAATAAGTAAATGTCAAAAGAAAAATATTAAGTCCCATGGCATGCAATTTCTATCTAAACGATATACGAAACACACACCCACATGTAATATTATTTAAACAACCTAATGCTAACATGCTTTGATTAAAAGAAAAATATGCTAAAATTGTCAAATTATCTAAACATGAAATTTACAAAAATAAACTACACAATATGTACAATATATATATTATTACCTAAAAGTTGTAAGAAGCATGTAAAAAGGTCTTATGTTAAAAGCTAGCCAAAATAATAAAATCTAATAACAAATATTTTCTATTATTAAGCAAATATTTAAAATTTTAATTTGAAAAAGAAATAAATAAAAGAGAACTTACAAGCCAAAATAAAATGTTAGCAAATACTTGTTTAAACTACTAAAAAAAATTTAATTATTTTATTTTATGCATTTTAAGAGATACAAGGGGAATCAAAAGAAAATTATACTTTAATGATAAAACCTAGTCTAGAAAGCTTTTTATAATTTTCTTGATTTTAACAAAATGAAATGAAAGAAAAAGAAATAAAAATGGAAATGGAAGAAAATAAAAGAAATGCAAAGGAAAAGGGAGTTTTAATTTTATTAAAGAAAGAAAATTATAAAGCAATTTAAAGGTGAAAATTAACTTAAAAGCCTCTTTTGTAATTTTTAGGTTTGATAAAATGAAGAAAAATAAAGTTATATAAAAAAAATAACATTAAATTAACTATTAACTAATCTAGAAAAGAAAGAAAGGAAAAGGAAGTAAAATACTAATAAAAGAAACACTAAATAATAGTTTTCATTAGATAGATGCAATATTGACAATTGCAACTATTTTTATATAAGTGCTTTTTATTTTAACAATAACTACATTATTTAATCGTTTTGTCAAATTATATTAGCACTAATTGATGAATCTATATAAAGAAAATAACAAATGTGCTAAATGTGAATGTGGAGAAATTAATAACTAAACAATTAAAGACAATAACTAGATTATATGAAGCAAAACAAAATCAACTAGATAAATGAAAAAAATATTTAAATTAAAATTGAATTTAATACGATCACTTCAAAAGAGAGAAAGTGGAGTTTAGAAAGATCGGGGATCTAAACGGGATATCTAAATTGCCGAAAAATCCTCAAGTTGTGGAATGTGCCTTAACAACTCAACCCTCGGGTGGTGATCCAAGCAAGGCCTCAGTATAGGTGTTGGAGGTTCAGGACTCGATATCTCGGCAGGGTTTTGGCGTCGAGGCTCGGAATCGCTCAATTTATCGGCAGAGTCTCACTCACTCAAAATTCGTACTGAAAACGTACGCTGGGGTACGGTATTTATAGAGTTTATTATCTAATGAGATGCTGCCACGTTTAAGGGACACGTTAGGCCATTTGGTGTTGGCAGTCGCCACAATTAAAGTTGGCGGTCGCCAGGTTTTTGAAAGTTTCTACAAAGTTCTATGGCGGTCTCCATAATGGGAGTTGGTGGTCGCCACGATGGGAGTTGGCGGTCGCCACTTTGGGCTAGGGATTCTACAAAGTTCTATGGAGGGTGCCACAATGCAAGTTGGCGGTCGCCTTACTTGGGCAGCAAGTTTCGATGGTTCGACAAAATTATGTTGGCTTGAAGGTTTCGGGTTCAAATACCGAGCTTGGATCACTTCCCGAGGATCGTACGGAGGCACTAATCCATCTATTTTCATCATCGGATTCACCTGAGATTAGGCGGGATCAAATTAGGGTGTCTACAGTGTTGTCTCAAGCTCTCAAGTAGTAACATCCAGTTGGACATTTTAACTATACTGGCGGATGAAAACCGTTGCAATGTCTTCCCACATTCTGGTTTTAGCTACATAAAGGGAGAGGAACCATTTCCGGGCTGTCCCAGACAGAGATCTGTGAAAGAGCTGAGCCTTCAACTGGTCATCAATCCCAATTGGTGATAGGGTACCAACAAACATTCAGAGATGAATTCTAGGATCTCTGGTTCCATCAAATTTTTCCATGTCCGGTATTTTAAACTTTTCTGGTAATTTGGCATCTGGAAACAGGCAGAGTCCCCCTACATCGAGCATATATTCCTCAACTCCTTTGACTTTCCTCAACACTTTTTCCATCCGGTCAATCTTTTCTGCCAGCGCAGATTCCCTAGACCCAGTATTTTTCTCTTCTACTACAATTGGGTGGGGAACCCGCGGTGGTACTACGACTTATGGTATCTCTGGTCCCTGATTGCCATCCCAAAAGTCTTCGGCATTCTCATTCGCATTATCTGGTTGCCCATTTACACCGAGCATACGGTCCTGAATTGCTTGTATCTGTGCCTGACATTGAATTTGAGCTTGGGTCTGTTGCTCCACCGCTCGCTGTATCTCTGTAACAGCCCTCATTAGGGCTGTCAAATTAACTTCATTCTCTACCATGTTAGTCGATTCAGATGCTCTATGAAGTCTGCCTGATTCTAATCTTACCCAAACTCGTGTCAACTGTATTCCTTTCAGATCAATGGTATCCCACAGAAAAACCTAAATTCCACAAGCAGAATAACAAGTTTCAAATAATAGACAGCAAATACCCTAGATACCCAAAACAGCTGAAATTGAAATAATGCCCCTGTCATGCCCATACCACCAGCATAACAACTGAACATCTGAAGACCCTGGATGAGAACCAAAGGGGATAAATCAACCAAGCTCTAGAGGAAAGGTTTTATCTTAAGCCGACGGCGTTCCAACAAGAAAACTATTCTAATCCTCAAGAGACTAGTTTGACCTATGGAAAAAACAAATGGCAACATAACGGTAGAAGAACAATACTTTTCTCACACAGGTCGAAAGAAAGTGTGGGTTGAAGAAAGCAAGTTTAGACTAAAGAAAATGGGATACATAATTAACAACCCGAGAAGAAGCCAAAAGGGGAGAAATAATCCTAAAGGTCCAAACGAAACACTGGCATAATCCCGGGAAGAAGCCTAATACATCAACAAGGAAGAACTAACAATCTGAGAAGAACCTAGAGAAGCGAGAAATTGTCCTATGGGTGTTAGAATGACACACGGACATGGTGGCGTGAGAAAAATTGATCAGGGTGAAGGACGAAACCCAGGTAATAACCCGAAGGTGAAAAACTGATGTAGTCAAAGGATAACAGAAAATTTGGGCAGAATTCGGGGAAAGAACTAGCCTAATCCGAACAAATAATCCAAACAATAGACAATCAAAACATACAATAAAGAAAAACACATAATCCTAATAGGGTTAGCATCACCTAATTGGGGGTTCTAAGTTCACTGTATGCAAAAGGCCAATTTTAGTTAATTCGAACAGGGTACCTTCTGAATAGAGCCGGGTATATACCTCCCATGCCTGGAGTGGTGCCGGACATGGTCAAACAGTACGCCCGAACTCTTTTACTATACCTATGATAACGTACAGTCAGTAAGGGTTGCTCGTCTTTCTAACAATTCCCGAAATAGATTAACGTTCAAGGCATCGGATCGACCAGGCAAGGGTGTTGAAGAACAATGCATATGCATGCAAAAATACAAGTGAGAAATTTTATTAAGAACCAATTATGTTTTCAAATCTAGCCCTCTTATTTGATTTTGAAAATCAGTCCCCAGTGGAGTTACCAAAAAATACTGTGACGTTGGGATTTGGGGGTCATTTTGAAAAATGTTCAAAAATAAGAGAATTCAAAATGTTTAGAAAGTTCTTTTAACATATTGAAAATTAACTTTTGAAAACCCCCTTTTTGTTGAAAACGGAGTCGCCACTTAGTTTTTGAGAAAAACTAAGAAAAATAAAAATAACTTACTGATCTTGAAAACATTAACCAGATAAAAGGATTCATGGACTAAAGTACGAATCGGAAAAGGTATTGGGTATCCTGTTCGCCCAACCATAAGGTTGGCCTCTACTAATCATCATTGGTTGTTTAATAAAAATTTTCAAATGCATACAAATAAAGAAAATGAGGGGGGCAAAGAGAGAAAATTTAAAATTAAGTATAAAAAATACATAAAATATGTACATAATACTTCATAACAAATAAGTGTAAAAAAAAATCATATGTCCTATGGCATGCGATTTTTATCTAAATGATGCATGAAATATATACCCACATACAATATTGTTTAAACAATCTAAACTAACATGATTTGGTTAAAAGAATAATATGCTAAAGTTGCTAAAACTAGCTAAACATGGATTGCTAAAGAAAATAAACTACACAATTTGAGACACTAAACTAATATGTAAAATATGTACGTTTTTTAATTATCTAAAAGATTTAGAAAGCGTGTAAAAATCCTACATTACAAACTAAAACAATAAAACCTAATAACAAACATTTTTTTGTTAACAAGCAAACATTTGAAATTTTGATTTAAGGAAGAAAGGAAATAAAATAGAACAAAAAGCTTACAAGAGATTAATTAAACCAAAATAAAATGTTAGAGAATGCTTATTTAAACCTACTCATGTACACTTCATGCATTTTTAGAGAGACAAAAGAAGGTAAAAAAAGAAATCAAAAGAAAATTACATATTAAAGATAAAAGCTACTTTTGGAAATCTTTTTATAATTTTTAGGTTTTAATGAAAATGTAAAAAGGTTATACAAGAAAAATTAAGCTTAATAAAGGAAGGTTTTTTTTAAATGTTAACAAGAAAATCTAATTACTCACACTCTATATTTTAAAAGAGAATAAAAGAAAATAAAAAACAAGAAAACAAGTAACATGAATAATGAAAAAATGTAATATAAAGTTATTAAAAGAAAATTTAGATTAGTACTAACAAAAGAACATTAAACTAAAAAAAATGTTAGTATTAAGTAAAACATAAAATTGATATTACAAGAAGTAAGAAATAAGATACTATAAGAAAATTTAAAACTAGAAATAAAATAAAAGATTAGAAAAGAAAATTACACTAATATGGAAAGAAAAAAAAAATAAAATAAAAGTTAGAAACTAAACATTAAAATAAAAAAATATATAATACTGGCATTAAGAAAGAATAATATTAAAGAAATTACAGTAAGCTAAAAGCAAAGAAATAAAAGCTATATTATAAAGGAATGTAAATGCTTCAAAAGTAAATTAAAATTAGACAAGAGAAGCAATAAAGATAATGAATTAGAGTGCTAGTAAAGTAAGCTTAGCTAATTTAAACGAAAAAAAATAAAGTAAAATGTTAGAATATCGAATTAACATAAAAAAATAAAATAAAAAGAAATAAAATACTATAATTAAATGTGTGTAATATTAATAATTACAACTATTTTTATCTAAGTGTCTTAATTATAACAATCAACAACATTAACAAGTTGTAATTGTTAGGAATGTTAGCACTATTTAATGATTTGATTAAGTTTTAATTAAAATAAAAAAATAAATAAATAAGTGAGCTAAATTAAATGAAATACTATAACATAAATAAAGCAATTGATGAGTAAAGAAATGATGTAATAAAAAGAAATACGTGAATTAAAATTGAATTTTAACCCGATCACTCCAAAGGGAGAAAGAGGAGTTTAGAAATATCGGGGATCTAAACGGGGTACCTAAATTGCCGGAGAATGCTCAGGTTGTGGAATGTGCCCCAGTGTGCCAATCCTCAAGCGGTGATCCAAGCAATGTAGATTTCGATGTAAGTATTGGAGGTTCGGGACTCGATATTTCAGCAGGACTTCAGCGTCGGAGCTCGGGATCGCTCGATGTGTCGGCAGAGTCTCTCTCACTCAAAATTCCTCCTGAAAACGTATGCTGGGGTACGGTATTTATAGAATTCTTTAACCAATGAGGTGTTGCCACGTTTTGGGACACATCAGGCCATTTAGAGTTGGCGGTTGCCACAATCAAATATGGCAGTCACCATGTTTTTATAAGGTTCCTCAAAGTTCTATGACAGTCGCCACAATGGGAGTGGACGGTCGCCACAATGGAAGGTGGCGGTCGCTGCTTTGGGCTAGGGTTTCTAAAAAGTTTTATGACAGGCGCCACAATGAGAGTTGGCGGTCGCCTTACTTGGACAGCATGTTTCGATGGTTCGACAAAATTTTATTGGTTCGAAGGTTCCGGGGTTAAATAGCAAGCTTGGATCATTTTTCGAGGATTATATCGAGGCACTATTCCATCTGTTTTAATCATCGTGTTCGCCTGAGATTAGGTGGGGTCAAATTGGGGTGTCTACAGTACCTTCTAAGTTAGTACCTTATACTCTCACAGAATTGTGGATCAGGTGTAAGTCTAGTCTGAAACACATTCGAATTTAGGGATGTCCAGCACATGTGCTAAAAGGGAACGCGGGTAAGTTAGAACAGAAGACGGAAGTCTGTTTCTTTATGGAATATCTCAAGGAAACGAAGAGTGGTCTATTTTTATAATCCTAAGGATCAGAAGGTCATTATTAGCACCAATGCTCGATTCTTGGAAGAGGACTATACTATAGATCACAGGCCCAATAGAAAAATTATTCTGGAAGAAATGAGAGAAAATACCAGTAGAGTGGAAGAGGAACCACAAGCCACTGATATTCCATTATCTCGTTATAGTGGGAGAATTATCGGGACAGGTGCAAATCAAGAACATTGTGCTAATGCACAGGGTTCAGATTTTGCACAACCTGTTACTGCCAGTACACAAACACAGGTAGTGCCTCATCGTAGTGGGAGGGTTGTTCATCAACCTGATCGGTATATGTTCTTAGAAGAGTCATTTGACAAGATCCCGGCAGAACTGGATACCGAGCTCTGTAACTACAATGAAGCACTAAAAGACAAAGAGATCTTTGGCAAACGGCTATGAATTCAGATATGGAATCTATGTTATTCCAATCAGGTCTAAAAACTTGTAGAACCACCCGAATGGATAAAACCCATTGGATGCAAGTGAATCTATAAGAAGAAGAGAGGAGTAGACGAAAAAATTAAAACCTTCAAAGTTAGGCTTGTTGCTAAAGGGTTCACTCAAAAAGAAGGGATCGACTATGAAAAAACCTTTTCGCCAGTAGCCATGCTTAAGTCTATCTGGATTCTCTTATCTATTGCCGCACATTTCGATTTCGAAATATGACAAATGGACGTCAAGAAAGCTTTCCTTAACGGAAGTCTTGACAAGTGTATCTACTTGATACAACCAGACGGATTCATTGCAAAGGGCCAGTAGCACATGATTGTGCAAGCTTAAGAGATCCATTTATGAATTTAAGCAAGCATCGAGGTCTTGGAACACTCGATTTGATCAAGCTATAAGGTCTTATGGTTTTGATCAAAGCCCGAATGAGTCCTGTGTGTACAAGAAGCGTGACGAAAGCGCGATCATCTTCTTAATACTTTATGTAGACGATATCTTGCTCATCATAAATGATATAGGGGTATTATCTACGGTTAAAGTATAGTTATCTTGGCAATTTGATATGAAGGACTTGAGAGAATCCAGTCACATCCTTAGGATCAAGCTTGTGCGAGATCAGAAACGAAGGATGTTTGGCTTATCACAAGTAAAGTATATCGATGATATCCTTACTCGTTTTAGCATGCAGGATTCTAAGAAAGGGTTTCTCTCTTTCAGGCAGGAAATCACTCTATCTAAGGATCAATGTCCTAAAACAGCTAAAGAGATAGAGAAGTTAAAGGCGGATCCTTATGCTTAGGTAGTAGGAATTTGCACTTGACCCGATATCTTCTTTTCTGTTAGCATGGTTAGCAGAAATTAGTCTAATCCAGAGTAGGAGTATTGGACTGTGGTAAAGAATTTAATCAAGTACCTGAAAAGGACTAAGGATTATATGTTGATTTACTGGGCAGAAAGTCTAGTACCTTTGGGTACACAGAATTAAATTTTCAATCAGACATAGAGTTTGCATCAAGAGACAACCTTGCAGATCCTTTACAAAGAACTTACCGGCTAAGACTTTTGATAGTCATGTAGAGGGCATGGAAGTCAGATGTATGGCAGTATAGATTTGAGTATAAGTGGGAGATTGTTATGGTTGATATACTGAAAACTATATTTTTAGTATTTAATTTAATTTTAATAAAATTAATTTTTTTATAAGAATCTTTATGAGCAATGTATGCATATTATTTCTTTTTTATGCATGGATGTCTAATATTCTGTATAGTATTTAATCTGGTGTGTAGAGTACAACTTGCATACGAAGATCAAATTTTAGGTTCTTACAGAATATAAGTTTTATGTTCACAGTTTAGATAAAAATAGACATACCACCGGTACGACTGTGGCACGGAGTTTTAGTAGATTTATTTTAGTTACGGGGAACAGATAATAGCATCGTTTATTGTTCTGACTCTCTGTGGTAGTACACTTTGTGTGTATTGAACGAGAGATTTAGAGTAATTAATTTTATACTGACTATATAAATTAATTCATACTCCAAGGTTATTATGAATAGTGCTTATCCTCTTAATCGTGAAATAATTATTGATTTACATATATTTAATATTCGTTATTTTGATTCATTAAAGGGTGCGATCTTATATGGGTCTATATTCCTAGTGAGTTCGATAGCAGTATTATTTATATAAAAAATATTAATTATTGACGAAATTCACGTCCCGAATGATCGAAATTGACGATACCTCCTTAAGGATGCTTATAAGTTTTGACCAGGCTAAACCCTGCAAGTGGATTTAATTATCCAGCGGTTAAATAAGT
Source organism: Heliamphora exappendiculata (assembly GCA_034768845.1). Classification (NCBI taxonomy): domain Eukaryota; kingdom Viridiplantae; phylum Streptophyta; class Magnoliopsida; order Ericales; family Sarraceniaceae; genus Heliamphora; species Heliamphora exappendiculata. The sequence continues at coordinate 19,663 of JAOTRH010256591.1, read as the reverse complement.
TAAGTGGAAGGGCTTAAGAAATATCAAGATGCCGTTTAAATTAAATTGTCAGTAATTAAATTTAATTGACGGATATCGAGAATCTTAACGTGGGAAGAAATAGTAAGCATTTAATAACAAGAGCTCAATGCAAGAAGTTCTTGAGATTATGGGTCAGAGTGTAATTATAGTTCTTTAGTAGTGTGAACTGTAATTCAGTATTTTATGGAAATTATAAAAATTGCTGCGTCTTTTCATAATTACAGAAACCGCTGGTAGGTATCTGTGTTCTACTGGAAGTCTTACTTATAATTACTCCATAGGTCCCTATTGTAACCCTATATATATATGCAGGTAGGCTGAACCAGTTTCATATCATATCATTGATAGATCATATTTTGTCTTTCAAGACTAAATATATCTGGGTTCTACTGGTACGAGTTCTCAATAGTCCGTAGCCCATACTACGTTCAAAGATCGCATAAGGGAATACAGTAGAAGATCTTACTGGAGTTTCAATTCGGAATCAAATCGTAGTTGAAGAATAGATCGACAAAAGGTAATCTTCTAAATTAACTTTGGTTGCATGGATTTTATTTTTGATCGTTCGACATCAGAATTTTTATCTGGAGCCCGTTTTGGCGTTTGCCCGTCTAGTTAATTTTATACCAAAAATCGTTCGCAAAAACAAAGAACTTGGCAGTTTTTCCTCCAACAGCTTCTACCACTGCTCTTTGTGTTGGTTCCTCCTCACAAGAATTCATTGAGCTTGTCACCCTTATCAAAGGGTTGACATCATCTTTGGCATCCCTTTGTAAGAAGGTTGATACAGACCTTTACGATATCGATTGTAAAGTGTCCTCCCTTTTTGAGAGAGTGACCAAACTTGAAAAGACCATTCACATTTTGAGAAAAAACGTAGAGCATACTTGTGATGTTGGCCAGTTCCTGAGCAAATCTATGAAGAAAAAGATTGATTCTGTCGTCTCAGCTAACCGCAACATTCTTTACCAAATTCAAAAGGAGTATGATGAAAGAGTGGTTATGGACGCTCAGAAGAAATCGAAGAAAGTGGAAGAACACCTCTAGTGGATCCAAGAAGCCTGGAGCAAGTACTTCAAGCGAAAGAAAACTAAGGAAGAAAAAGTTGCTCGATTGCGACGTGAGGGTGATCTGGCTTTGGCAGCCACTTTTGCAGCAATGGAAGATGCGGAGAAGAAGGATGCAAGGGCTCAGGCCTCCAAGGAGAAGGCCTATGAAAGGAAAAAGAAGCAAGAGGAAAAGAAGGCTTTCAAAAGGTAGATGGATGAATCTTGATGAATTTTTTTTTATCACAAAAGGGGATAAAGAAGAAAACATAGAAGTTTTGTGTTTTATTGTGAAGGGGAAGATGTAATCATAATAATTTGTTTTTTTAGTTTTGTATGTTTGTGGATGAAAACATTAAGTTTCTGTTTATGATTGTTAGTTGTATGTCTATCTTTCATGGAAAATTTCAAATTTACATTAATTCGTATATGATTGCTATGAAATTTCTGTTGAGTTTGAAATTGAATGACGCTTGGTACTTGAAACACATTGCATATATGCCTTGCTGAAATTAAGATTGAATGATAATTGGATTTTGTGTATATATATTGAGTCAATTACTATATCAAAACTGTTGGATGCCTAAGCTTGCTGGCATTGATGCCCAATTTTTAATAAATTCAAAATGCTTCTAAATTAAAATGCAAATTCTCTTAAATAAGTATTTTACACTATTGCTTGAATGCCTTATTGTTGTAAATACTTAACTTGTTTAAGGCATAGAGATAAGGGGAGTACCCTTATCCAAAAAATTTTAAAATATTTTCTAGAAAATGTTGTAATTATTAAAAAATTTGAGATTGTTAGCTCAAGAACTTTTTATTTAGATTTTGATTATTTTTATAATTTATTTTCATAATTAAATTGATTTAAAAAGATTATATTTTAGTGTTTCAAAAAAGTTAAGTGTTGACACTACATAACTAATGAGTTGACACCTTAAACCATTTGTGCTGATTCTTTGCATCAAATGGGTTGACACTCAATGTTTTAAATAAAAACGTTTTATGTCGACACAAATTGATTTTGAATCGATACCTTAAGGCAAAGAACCCTTAAAACTCTGAAGTGTATCGACACCATTGAGAAATTGAGTCGACACCGTAACATCTTTGTCTAAGAAATTTTAGGAACTCAAATGAGTTGACACCAAATATTATTGGGTTGACACCTTCAGTATTAGACCAAGATGTATTTTGAGTCGACACCAAAGTGCTTTGAGTCGACACTAATTGATCCTTCGGGTTCCAGACTTCAGGTTTTTGGGTTGACACCAAATTCACATGAGTAACACCAATACACCACCCGGGAAACAAAATGAGTCGACACCACAGAGAAATGGGTCAACACCAGAGAAACAAGCTATTTCCTGATTCCAAATCAAAAAGGGTCGACACCAAAAGTTTTTGAGTCGACACAAATATGCCCATCGGAAACAAGAAGTTTTGGGTTGACACAAAACAATGTTAAGTCGATACTAAAACAACCGAGACTGCCTAAAAGTTTCTGAGTCGGCACCAAACAAAAATGAGTTGACTCTGAAAGTCCCAAGATTGACTATAACTTTCTAAGTCGACACCAAACAATTATGAGTCGACACCAAAGTCTCACCTGGAAATATGAAGAAATGCACTGGGTCGACACCAAACGTTCATGAGTCGACACCACTGTGTAGGTGAGGTAAATGCAAAATTTGAGTCGACACCAACGAATAACTGAGTCGACACAACCACTTGAAGAACTAAGCTCTAGATATTTTGTGTCGACACAAAATGGTTTTGAGTTGACACCTGCGACAGATTTAAAATCTCGTGCTGGTTTCAACGATTGGATTTTAGAGTATTAATTGCCTCCACCAACCCACCAACGGTCATTTACTATAGATAACTACATAAGGAGTCAATTTTTAGAGCTTAGAAGATCTGGACAATATTTCTTTTGCTTGAATCAAAAGCTCAAATCTTCAAGAATGCATTTACTGCTCATTAAACTCTTCCAGCCAATCTCTCTCTCTCTCTCTCTCTCTCTCTCTCTCTCTCTCTCTCTCTCTCTCTCTCTCTCTGTGTGCTTATTTATTTCTAATCATTTGTAAAGCGAGTGAGTGAGTGAATCTTTAAGTCTCATACATTTATTGTATTATAGGGTGAGTCACCCTTGTTCCTTTAAGAGAGTGAGTGATACTCTTTAAAGAATAGCTCAAGAGATATTAGAAAAAACAGGGACTATTTTGTAGGATCTTGTTGAGGCTGTAAAAGGCTTTTGAATACGCCTATGAAGCATTCGATCATAGTGGGTATTCTCAAGGGGAGTCTTGGTGAGTAGATGTAGGCTTGGACGAAATTGAATCACTATAAATCTTGGTGTCCGATTTTATTTTTCTCTCCTAACCTCTTAAATTTTTTCATTACTTTATTTTTTGATATACTTGCTATATTTGTCTAATAAATTAAAAAGTTTTATTAAAGGTTTTTAAAATTGTTATTATTGTTTTAAAACCCAATTCACCCCCCTCTTGGGTTTCCTGAACTAACAAGCCTCATACTCAAGTTAAAGAATAAATCAGCCAACCCATTGCACATAAACATATAATCCACGTAAGCACAAGAGTATTTAACAAGCGTATACCTAACTCACACTCTACAAAACCACGTAGTAAGCCTAAGTGTGGCATAGCCACTTCCCACAGTTATTAGGTATTCAAACCTAGAACGCTAATACCGTATCTAGGCATCATCGCTCTATATAAGAAAGAACGAAAGAAAGATATCAACAACAAGGTCTAAACCCTATTTCTCGTGGACCACACCGTTTCTCAACAAGGTACTGCATAACATATGTCTTCGCACAAACATGCTTAATGCAACACATAACGAGGAGAACTAATCAGAATAACACATCAATCCGGGTAACTCATTTGGATTTTTGGTTAGAATGGACATTGGTCAAATGCCTTTCTAACTCGAACTCCAAATTAAGCCACCGGTTGCCCAAAGGCAGAACACATCAATCTAAGAGTCCAACCTCCATACCCAAATATCACATAGCATACAAATGTCAAGTTATATCCAAGATGTTTCATGCTAACACCCCAAGACATGAATGTCACGCATCAATGCAAACTCTTTCGCAATGGGTCAAAAACTCCCATAGTTCCTAGGTATTCGAACCTAAAACTCTGATACTAATCTGTCACGCCCTCAACTCCTAACATCAAAAAACCCAACAATCTCGTACATAGAATCTTGTAAACAAAGGATAATAAATCCAAGGCCAAGCCTAATAATCTCACATGCATACAATTCTTGAGTATATGTAGCCTTAAGGCCTTACAAAACAATATTAACTAACTCAATTAGTAGTTCGTTGTATCAAAGAATTACATCTACATGATATGCATTTCTCAAAAGATCTTTCTATAAAAGAAGAATATAATTCTATTCAAAATGTTCAAAATACGGTCTTGAGGTCCACTTCTCAATCGACCACCTTCTTCATGTTATCACTTGAAATGTTTTTAAACAAAATGAGCCGAGACTCGTAGAAAATAGACCATTAAAGAACATATGCATGACATGCGAGGATGGTTATGCGAAATGCCACATTTAATTCACTGAAAACTAACTCCATTTTTCATCAAAAATCTATTCGCATAGCTGGTTTTCCTTATGCAAATAAAATCAATTACCATACATAACTCATTATTTAGCTTTTTATTCAATCCCATTACCTCCACATCAATTTCTCACCTTTCGTTACTCACACACACATACACACACATTACCCAAGGTTTTCCAAATTCTAACCAACTCATGGTTTATCAACTAGGAGCCGACGCCGGATGAGCTTATAGATCTATGCTGCGCTACTATTGATCGGGCCATGTAAGACCTGCTAAGTAACAGTGTGTTCTATAATCCGCCTCAACTAACACCTTATTCTCGATTATTAGCCGAAGGAAATTTCACCCAATCTGTGCAGTTTTTTGATCTTTCACCGAGGAGCTATTCAAGCCCAACTTAAATGATCCTTGGATCCAAATCGGTCATTTTTAATTCATTAATTCAACATCCGAACACAAATCTAACCCAAGAATGGTTCTTCTCATCAACACCAACACACTTAGGATCAACAATACACACACACACACACACACACACACACACACACATATATATATATATATATATATATATATATATATATATATGTTTGTGTGTATGTGTCATTAAGTGTACATAACTAGATTTTAATTAGTTTAAAATCCAAAATTCCCATTTCATCATTAAATTCATGGTATTTATAGAAGTATATAGATTTCCACAACCCTTAATTTCACACCTCATACCTCAATTTCATTATAAGAGCCATTAACCCAAAACCTCCAATGCTTCTTAGATTTTTCCCAACCCAAACCCTAGTTTTCAATCTCACAACAATAATAGATTTCCAATGAATTTCTCATGATAGATTTACCACAAATCAACCAAAACCCTAAGATTTCACATGCTCACACCTCAAACCTCAAGCTCACATGCTCACACCTCAAACCTCAAGCTAGGGCTCAAAAAATACACATTTCATGCTTATGTATATATATATATATATATATATACACACACACACACACATATAGTCGAATATACAACTCATTTGAAACAAATATCGAGAATAGTCGTAGTTTTTACCTCTTGGATGATAGATTCTCAAGAAAACTGCCCTAACAAGTTTCAATCAACCGAATCTTCTAATCGTACGGTGAGAACGAGCTTCCAACATCAAGCTCAAGCCTCCAATGGATGTCTACTCGGGAGGGAAGCAAGAAACCTACTCTAATGGAATAAGAAGGCTCCAAGAGATCACCCAAATCAGCCCTAGGGTTCAAGTTTTAGCTTAGAGAGAGAGGGGGGATGAGAAAGTGAAGGAAAAAGCCCCAAACCCGACTTTTAAATATGTTCTTGACACGGTCCGTTGGGACGCCATCCAGACGCAAAACCTTCTAGTCCATTTTCGTCCGAACGCCCATATTTTTGTCCAGACACAACTCTCCAAATGCGAGATTGCTTTGTTATTTCGACTTTAAACGAGCATATCTCCTTTATTTAAACTCTGAATAGAATTATTCTTATGCCTAAATTGAAGCCCCAAAAGTCTACTTTCCAATGGTTCTAGCCTCATAACCTGATTCATTTTATACAAAGAGTTATGAATAGATTAGTGGAGGCATGTTAGTTTTATTCACTCTTTTTTGCATATTTTTTCCTAACTTCTTTTAGAACATTATTTTCTTCACCGAACACGCCATAACATGTTTTAATTAGTCTTTTTAAATTACGAGTCACCGGATCCCTTCAAACATGCTCAAGTTTTAATTCTCATGCACGTTTTACACACTTAACCATTTTTCACCGAATATATCGTAATATGGTTTCATTAATTCTTACAAATAAAAAATGACCAAGTCCCTACAACCTCCCACACTTAGGAGATTTCATCCCCAAAATTACACATGCATCAAAAATCAAACAACTCGGGGTATGCTTTACGGATTTCTGACTCTCGCTCCCACGTAGCCTCTTCAACACTGTGGTGAAGCCACAAAACCTTTACGTAGGTGATAGTTCTACCCCTTAGGACTTGCTCTTTGGTGTCGAGAATTCTCACTGATCTCTCCTCATAGGTAACATCATCCTCTACTCTCAACTCAGTCTAATCTAAGACATGAGATGGGTCCAATTTATACTTGCACAACATGGACACATGGAAAATGTTATGTACGGATGCTAGATGTGCTGGCGATAACTTCTCACTCTTCCCAAACCTCATCAAACCCTTCCATGGCGAGACCTTAAAAAACACGTGGTCTTCTACCTCAAATGCTAACGGTCTCATCCTCTTAGCTGCATAACTTTTATGATGAGTATGCGTAGTCACTAAATGTTTACGGATTGTGATAATCTTCTCTGTGATCTCTTGTACAAGCTCAGGCCCCAACACCGCCTTCTCCCCAACATCTGTCCAACAGACGGGTGATCTACAAGGTCTACCAAACAAGGCCTCAAAAGGTGCCATCTCAATGCTTGATTGGTAGCTGTTATTATAGGCGAACTCTACTAATGGCAAATGGTCTTCCCATGACCCACGAAAGTCTAGCGCACACGTTCTCAACATATCCTCTAGTATCTGAATGGTGCGCTCTAATTGGCCATCTATCTGAGGGCGAAAAGCAATAATAAGAAGTAGACTCGTTCCTATGGCGGACTGCAGACTCTGTTAAAAGCGTGATGTAAAATGGGAATCTCGATCTGAGATGATAAAAACAAGTACTCCATGGAGTTTGACAATCTCACAAACATAAAGCTTGCTAAGCTTATCAACCGAGTCTGTCATGCTGATAGAAAGGAAGTGCGCAGACTTGGTCAATCAATCCACCACAACCCACACAGCATCATGCCCTTTTGGCAACTTAGGAAGTCCGATTACAATGTTTATGGTAATATTCTCCTATTTCCACTCGGACACAAGCAAAGGCTACAACATACCCATCGGACTCTAATACTCGGCCTTCACCTACTGGCAGGAAAAACAACGTGAATTGAAAAGAATAACATCCATCTTCATGCCCCACCACCAAAACTGCCTACGTATCCCATGATACATCTTGGTGCCTCCCTGATGCACCGCTAAGAGAAAGTGATGAAAATCATGAAGCATGTCACCACGACACGATTTAGGCACAAAGATCCTTCTAGCAAACCTTAAACTCTGGTCGGAGTGGATAGTCCACTCCTTGGCATCCTCGCCGCTCAAAACTCTATCTCTAAACATCAAACTCTCTGCATACTGTCGATGAGCCTCCACAACATGCTAAACGAGAACGGGCTGAGACACTACCGTAAATAATGTAGCATAATTGCCGGACCTACTAAGGCATAAGTCGTACTCACTAATCTTTTTGAGCATATTCCACTCTCTCATGGCAACATGGACTAACGAACTTAAAGACTTCTGACTTAGGGCATCGGCTACCACGTTGGCCTTACCCGGATGGTACTGCAAATCAAAGTTGTAATCTCCCAAGAACTCCATCCACCTTCTTTGTCGCAAGTTCAAGTCCTTCTGCGAAAATAAATACTTCGAGCTCTTATGGTCCGAGAACACCTCAAAGTGTTCTCCACACAAATAGTACCTCCAAGTCTTCATAGCAAAGACCACCGCTGCAAGCACCAAATCATGGGTAGGGTAATTCTTTTCATGAATCTTCAATTGTCATGACCCATAGGCGACTACCTTGCCTTCTTGCATCAACATGCAACCCAGTTCCTTGTGTGATGCATCACAATACACAACATAGCCAAGTCCCCTCTCCGGTACAATCAGGATAGGTGCACTAGTTAATCTCTCCTTCAAGGTCTAGAAGGCAAACTCACAATTGTCGGTCCACACAAACTTAACTCCCTTCCACGTGAGGCGCATCATAGGTGCTGCAAGTCTAAAATAGTTATTCAAAAATCATTGGTAGTAACCTGCCAATCCTAAGAAGCTTTGAATCTCAAACACGTTCTTCGGCCTCTCGCAACACATCACCACTTCAATCTTAGAGGAGTCCACCGCTCTCCATCTCCCAAAACTACATGCCCTAAAAACTTCACCTCGAGTAACTAGAACTCACACTTATCATATTTTGCATATAACCGATGTTCCTACAACAACTGGAGAGCAATCCTCAAATGCTTATCATGCACCTCCTCAGATGGTGAATAGATGAGGATGTCATCTACGAACACTACCACAAACTTATCAAGGTACGGTTAAAAGATGAGGTTCGTGAGATCTATGAATGTCATCAGTGCGTTAGTAAGTCTAAATGGCATGAACAAAAACTCAAAGTGCTCATATCGAGTGTGAAAAGCGGTCTTTGGGATATCCTCCTTCTTAACCCTCAATTGATGGTAGCCCGATCTCAAGTTGATCTTCAAAAAACAACACGAACCCTTCAATTGGTCAAACAAGTCGTAAATGCGGGGCATAGGGTACTTGTTCTTAATAGTCACATGGTTTAATTTATGGTAATCTATACAAAGGCACAAGGACCCATCCTTCTTCTTTGCAAACAACGTCGGTACTCCCTAAGGTGACACACTAGGATGAATGAACCTTTGTCCAACAACTCCTAGACATGCACCTTCAGCTTTAGTAGCTCGGCCGGCGCGAAACAGTATAATGGAATAAAAATGGGGGTGGTTCCAAGGATAAGGTTAATAGAAAACTCAACTTCCCACTGTGGTGGAAGCTCGAACAGGTCGTCTAAAAAAACATTCGAAAACTCACAAACTATGGGGGGGAACTATCCATGTGTCAGACAAGTCTCACTCGTAGATAGGGCTAAGAAAAGGAGGCTAATGCTACCTCAGTCTCGTTAACAAAGAGGTCTAGGCACTAAACTGTCATCCTGATCACTCACAAAAAAAGGAATCTCCCTCTCCCTCCAGTGTGCAAACAAACACTCGATGTCGATCACAATCAATGAAAGCATGGAAAATGATAAGCCAATCCATCCCTATGATGATATCAAAAGGAGCCATATCAAGCAGAATGAAATCAAATACTAGGTGGCGATCGATGGCCTCTATCTCACAGACTCTACACACATCTCTCAACATGGTAGCCCTGCCAATCGGCGTCTCTACACACAAGGCACTACCCAATATGTCTACCTCTAACCCTAATGTTGATGCAAATGCAGATGAGATGAATGAATGCGATGCTCCTGTATCTACAAAAACACTGGCCCCATAATGGTACACTAAGAAGGTACCTCGAATGATCGATGGGCTGGCGGCAGTATCTGGCACGGCAAGTGCCACTGAAGTGCTGAGTTCTATGAGAGCATACACTCGGCCTTGATTCCCCTCGTTTGGTCTACTACCTCCCCTAGCTCCCGGCTGTTGCACTGGCTGGGCCAAAGTAGCCCCTTCTGTTGTCTTCCCCGACTGCAATCCTAACTGCTGCTGCGACTGCCCATAGCTCTGTTGCTCCTGAGGTGTTTGTCCCTGATGTACTTCTAAAGCACCCTAACCACTCCCTCCCTAAGGGCAATCTCGGCTCATTTGACCTGCCTGGCTACACTGATAACAAGAATATAAGGCCTTTCCCCGAATTTAACTCTGTTGTGGGCATTCCCTAACACGATGTCTCGGTTGTTGGTATAAGAAGCAAATTGGCCTTCGACGCTCAGAACGTTCTGATGAACCCATCGATGGTGCGGGTGCTGATCGTGGCAGTGGCTGGGACCGCATAGGGTAAGAACTCGAACCCCTAGATTTTTACTTCTTCAATTGCCTTTCCTCTGACTATGCACGAGAGCCCCCTTGATGTGATCTTGTCCTTGATGGGGGTCAAAGACCCCGCTCAAATCGCTTGGCACGTAACTCTTCCATTGACACCATTTCTGGTGCAAATCGCGACAGATTCGCAAACTTGGCCTTATATTGGGTTACTGATGGGTACCCTGGATGAGGAAAAGAAACTCCTCATGATAGATATCTCTCGATGATCCTGAGAAATATTTCTCTAGGAAGATCCGAGTGAAAGTGGTCTACGTGCCCTCCATAGTGGTCTTGGCAAACTTTCACCACCCCTTCGCATCCTCCCGAAGTTGGAACACCGCCAACTTTACCCGTAACTCATCCTCCCCGATCTCTAGGGTATCAAAGATCATAGTGGTTACCTCTAACCACTCAGTGGCAACCTTGGCGTCCAGCTCCCCAGAAAAAGTTGGAGGGTCCAACCACCAGAACTCACTCATTGCCACCGTAGCCCTTGGCTCGGGAGCCCTAGCCCCAATCCTAACCGCATTAGTTTATACTCACATAGTCATGAGCATCTCCTGAACAACGTTAATACCGCCCACTTGTACCTGTGGGGCTTGCATATCCCCTTCTTTCAGAACTTGGGCATGCATGCGACCTTAGCAGCGACCTCGGCCCTTACCACGTCTCGGCATCATCGCTCTATGTAAGAAAGAACAAAAGAAATATATCAACAACAAGGTCTAAACCCTATCTCTCGCAGACCATACCGTTTCTCAACAAGGTAGCACATAACACATGTCATCACACTAACATGCTCAATGCAACACATAATGAGTACTAATCAGAATGACACGTCAATCCGGGTAACTTGTTTAGATTTCTTTTTAGAATGGACATCGACCAAACGCCTTTTTAACTCAAACTCCAAATTAGTCGATCAGTTGTCCAAAGGCAAGACACATCATTCTAAGAGTCCAACCTCCATACCCAAATACCACATAATATGTAAATGTCAAGTTATATCTAAGTTGTTTCATGCTAACACCCCAAGACATGAATGTCACACATCAATGCAAACTCTCACACAATGGGTCACCACTCCCGCGTTCCTAGGTATTCGAACCTAAAAGCTCCTATGCTAATCTGTCACGCTCTTAACTCCAAATATCGAAAAACTCAACAATCTCATACATAGAATCTTGTAAACAAAGAATAATAAACCCAAGGCCAAGCCCGATAATCTCACATGCATACAATTCATGAGTAAATGTAACCTTAAGGTCTTACAAAATGGATATTAACTAACTCAATTAGTAATTCGTTGTATCAAAGAATTATATCTACATGACATACATTTCTCAAAAGATCTTTCTACAAAAAAAAGAAATAATTCTATTCAAAATGTTCAAAACACGGTCTTGAGGTTTACCCCTCAATCGATCATCTTCTTTCCATTATCACTTGAAATATTTTTAAACAACATGAGCTGAAACTCGTAGGAAATAAATCATTAAAGAACATATACATGATATGCGAAGATGGTTATGCAAAATTTCACATTTAATTTATCAAAAACTAACTCCATTTTTCATCAAAAATCTATTCGCATAGCCGGTTTTCTTTATGCAAATAAAACTAATTACCATACACAACTCATTATTTAGCCTTTTATCCAATCCTATTACTTCCACATCAATTTCTCGCCTTTCATTACTTACACACACATACAAACACACTACCCAAGGTTTTCCACATTCTAAGTAACTCGTGGTTTATCAACTAGGAACCGACGCCGGACGAGCTTATGGACCCATGCCACACTACTACCGACCGGACCATGAGAGGTTCGCTAAGTAACGGTGCATTCTATAACCCGCCTCGACTAACGCCTTATCTCAGTTATTTAACCGAAGGATAGGCCACTCAATCTGCGCAGTTTTTGTTCTTTCATTGAGGAGCTACTCAAGCCCATCTTAAATGATCCTTGGATCCAAATTGGTACTTTTTAATTCATTAATTCAACATCCAAACACAAGTCCAACCCAAAAATGGTTCCTTTTGTCAACACCAACACGCTTAGGATCAACAATACACACACACACACACACACACACACACAAATATATATATATATATATATATATATATATACAATCAAATGTATAACTCATGTGAAACAAATATTCGAGAATAGTCATAGTTCTTACCTCTTGGATGATAGATCCTCAAGAAAATGGCCCTAACAAGCTTTAATTAACCAAATTTTCCAACTGCATGGTGAGAACGAGCTTTTAACATCAAGCTTAAGCCTCCAATGGATGTCCACCCATGAGGGAATCAAGAAACCTACTCTAATGGAGCAAGAAGGCTCCAATAGATCACCTAAATCAACCCTAGGGTTCAAGTTTTAGCTTAGAGAGAGAGAGAGGAGATGAGAAAGTGAAGGTAAAAGCCCGAAACCCGGCTTTTAAGTCTGTCCTCGACGTGGTCCGTCCGAACACCCTTAATCCCATCCGGACGCAAAACACATAGACCAATTTCCATTCGGACACCGTCTAAACGCAAAACCTTCTTGTCCTCTTTCGTCCGAATGCCCATCTGCAAATGGAAGACTACTATACTGTCCCAACTTTAAACAAGTATATCTCATTCATTCAGACTTCGAATAGGGTCATTCTTATGTTCAAATTGAAGCCCCATAAGTCCACTTTCCAATGGTTCTAGCATCATAACCAGATTCATTTTATACAAAGAGTTATGACCAGATTAGTGGAGGTATGTCAGTTTTCTTCACACATTTTTTGCATATTTTTTGCCGAACTTCTTTTAGAACATTATTTTCTTCACCGAACACGTCATAACACGTTTTAATTAGTCTTTTAAAATTACAAGTCACTTCAAGCATGCTCAAGTTTTAATTCTTAAGCATGATTTACACACTTAACCGTTTTTCACCAAATGTATTGTAGTATGGTTTCATTAATTCTTACAATGAGAAGGGACCGAGTCCCTACATCTTACTTTGAGGTACTAACCTCCCAGGAATAGGAATTGTAACACTCTGATTTCCAAATAATAAAACTCCACAAAAACCAATACGAAAACATAATTTTATTTGTAAAATAATTCTCAAAGCACACCATTTCAAACCAAAAAAGGTACCCAAAAGATTTTCCATAAAAAAAATCTCCTTTCAAAACAAAACCAAACTTTTCCATACAGCGGTTGTCCGCTCAAGCGGACTCTCCACCGCTCGAGCAGTGAGACACCTGAGAGATTTTTAAGCCAAAAACCAGAAAAAAAAATTCAAGTCTCAAAAATACGCCTAAAAACCTTATCTTTGAACAAGGATTTAAACAACCAAGAAGTTTGGGACATAACCTTCATTTAACAAAGAAGTCACTCCTTTGATTCAAAAACGAATCATGGAAAGCGTTTAACTCAAACCTAAAAAAAAAACAACTAACCCGAGGTTTCTCTCTCAAAATCATAAAACATGCATGCATTGATATAATCGCTACAAGGCTTAAAACGTTCATTTTCTAAACCCAAAATATTTAAATCAGTATATTATCCAAAAACAAAAGAAAAACTAAGAAAGTCTTTTGCCGCTTCTGGCCTCCCAAGATCAACTCAAGAGACTATATGTACCTAAAAAAAATTTCAAATCCCACACCGTGAATCGCGGCTCAATAGGAAGCAGACTAGCATGAAATAAAAGCTAAACATGCTAACATAAAAATATATGAATATTCCGCCTCTCATGAGCCCCAAAAATGATTTTTTTCTCAAACCACAAGTTTTCATACAAACTCCATAATGCTCGATAGTTTATCAAAACATAAACAACACGTTATCTTTAACAGTTTTACATAATTATAATGGTTCACATCCGACTCATGATTCTTCACAGGCTTTCATCGTAGGACTAATATTCGCCTTTCATTATGCATTTCTTTACGGGCTTTCACCAAAGGACCAATATCCTTCCTAACTAATGCATTTTTTTACGAGCTTTCACCAAGGGATCAATATCTATCCCAACTAATGCATGAATGAACCAAAGTTTGCATGCACACAGCCATATACAAATATCACATCCATATATCAACGTCATCCACCTAACCATGGAAACCAACAAACGTTAAAACGAGGTTCAACCACAAGGGTTAGCTTCAAACCTCCAAAATTAGCTTTTCGCAAACTTTTACATAAATCTTTTCAATTTTTAAAACTCTTCTTTTCAAAAACAACACAACACATACGCCCACTAACCTTATAATAAACCATAAAAATGCACAAAATGATTTTTGGCCGTCCAAACACAGCTTAAACACAAAGTTTGAGATTTAATGCATTTTTAAACTGTAGAAACGCCTAAAACTTCACGTAGCACCCCTTTAAGACAAGATAGTCTAGGATCCGACCTCGGTGAGTTAAAACTCGAAGCTTTGAACACCAGCGAGAAACCAAAGTCGTCAAAACACGATTCCATTTGAATGAACGCGAAGTCCACGACAAGGATATCGAAGATCGATTATCCGAACGCCAAGATCCGAACCCGAATCATGCCAAAAGCTAGAGAGAAGGTAGAGTGTTTGAGTGATCTTTCTAGAGAGAAGATGAAGCTTACACATAAACCTTTAGTACAAAGTTCAAGGCATGGGTTGTCTTATTCTGCTCGAGCAAAAGATGTATGATCAAGCCTACGCATGCATAACATATATCGAAACAGGATATTCTCTAACGATTAAAGCGCTAACCAACACATCGAATAAATATCATGAAAATGAAATGGAACTGGGTCTCACAACTCTCCCCCCTAAAGAAATTTCACCCCCAAAATTCGCTACATGGTCACGAAGCAAATAACTCTTGATATCTAGCACGGATTTCGGACTCAAGCTCGCACGTCACTTTCTCGAGTCGATGACAAAGCCACAAAACTTTGACATAAGCAATGGTCCTCCCTCTCAACACCTGCTCCTTCGTATCCATAATCCTCATAGATCATTCCTCATAAGAAACATCCCCATCCATTTGTAATTCAGCCTATTCCAACACACGTGACAGGTCAAGCTCGTACTTTTGGAGCATGGAAATATGAAACACATTGTGCACAAATAACAGTTGAGGAGGCAAGGCCTGACGGTATGTCACCCCTATAATCCTCTCTAGGATTTCTAACGGCCCAATAAAATGCGGCAACAACTTCTCGCTATGGCCAAATCTCATCAAACCTTGGCGTAGTGAGACTTTCAGAAACATATGGTCCCCCACCCCAAACTCCAAAGGCCTCTTCCTTTGATCAACATAATTCTTTTAACGACTCTGGGCCATTACTAAACGTTGGCAAATCATAGCAATATTTTTTGTCATCTCCACACCAAGTCGGGTCCCAAAACTGTAGTATCTCCCACATCTATCCAACACACCGGTGACCTACACAACCTGCCACACAAGGCCTCGAAATGCACTATTCCAATGCTAGATTGATAATTATTGTTGTACGCAAACTCTGCCAACACTAAGTGATCCTTTTAAGAATCCCAAAAATTGAGTACACAAGCTCTCAGCATGTCCTCCAGATTCTGTATAGTATGCTCAAATTGGCTGTTCATTTGAGGATGAAAGGCAGTGTTGGAAAGAAAATTTATCCCTAAAGCTACCTAAAGACTCTGCTAAAAGCGCGGGTCTCAATTAGAAATAATAGATAGAGGTACTCTGTGTAACCGAATAATATCAATGACACACCACCTACTCAGCTTGTCCACAGAATCCGTCACGCGAATGGGAAGAAAGTGTGCATACTTTGTCTGTCTATCAACCACAACCTAAACAACATTGTGCCCCTTAGGCGATCTAGGAAGTCCAGACACGAAATCCATAGTGATGTTTTCCTACTTTCATTTTGATACTGGCAACGGCTGCAACAACCCTGCCGGCCTCTGATGTTCTGCCTTTACTTGCTTACAAGTAAGACATCGAGAAACAAACTTAACCACCTCTCTCTTCAATCCCTTTCACCAAAATTGACGACACAAATCATAATACATCTTGGTGCCTCATGGGTGCACTACAAGATGAGAATGGTAAAAATCACATAGTACATCGGCACGGCATGACTCTGGCACAAACACTCTTCTTACCAATCTCAAACTCTGATCCGGGCTCACAACCCAATCTGTGGTGTCTTTTCCATTAGCAATAGGATCCCATAACACCTAAGCCTCCTGATCTGTCTGCTAAGCTTCCAGCACATGAGCAACCAATATAGGTTGCGAAACCACTTAAAATAAGGTCGCACCCTTCTTTGTCTCCCCAAAACATAGATCAAACTCGGTAATCTCCCTAAGCACGTCCCATTCTCGTATGGTAATAGAAGCTAATGAACTGTGCGATCTCCTGTTAATAGCGTCGGCCACAACATTGGCCTTCCCCGAGTGATACTAAAGGTCAAAATCATAGTCTTCCAAGAATTCTATCCACCCTCGCTAGCATAGATTTAAGCCCTTCTGAGAAAACAAGTATTTTAAACTCTTGTGATCAGAGAAGACCTCAAAATGCTCACCATAAAGATAGTGTAGCCATGCCTTCCAGGCAAAAAACCATGGCTACTAACTCCAATTCACGTGTCAAATAATTCTATTCATGAGTCCTCAACTGCCAAGATCCATAAGCTATAACCTTACCCACCTACTTCAAGACGCACCCTAAACCCTCACGTGAAGCATCACAATAAACTGTGTAACCCAGACCTCGTTCTGGAATAACCAACACTGGTGCACTCGACAACTTCCTCTTTAGTTCCTGAAATACTATCTCACAAGTTTCACTCCATGTGAACTTGACTCCCTTCCGTGTAAAGCGAGTCATAGGGGCAGCAAGTCTAGAAAAATCCTTTACGAATCGTTGGTAATAGTCTGCCAAACATAGAAAACTACAAATTTCAAATACATTTTTCGATCGTTCCCAATCCATCACTGCATCTATTTTTGAAGAATTCGTAGATACTCTATCCCTCGATACCACATGTCCAAGAAACCTCACCTCAGACATTCAAAATTCACACTTCTTAAACTTCGCATACAAACGATGCTCTCTCAAAAGCTGTAGAGCAATACATAGATGTTCTTCATGCATGTCCCTCGAGTGTGAGTAGGTAAGAATATCATCCATGAGCACAACCACAAAACTGTTAAGATACGGATGGAATATACGATTCATCAAGTCCATGAACGTCGCAGTAGTGCTCATCAAATCGAACGGCATAACCAAAAACTCATAGTATCCATAACGAGTTTAGAAGGTAATCTTCCCTATGTCCTCGTCCCTGATCCTCAACTGATTATGCCCTGACCTCAAATTAATTTTCGAAAGCAACTCGAACCCTTTAGTGAATCAAACAAGTCATCAATCCTCGGCATAGGATACTTGTTTTTCACTGTTACCTTATTCAACTTTCGATAGTCAATACATAACCTCAAGGATCCATCCTTCTTCTTAGTAAACAAAGCTAAAGCTCCCTACAACAACATACTCGAACATACAAATCCCTTATCAAGCAACTCTTGAAGTTGTACCTTGAGTTCTCACAACTCAGTTGGTGCGAAATGATAATATGGCATCGAAATAGGAGTAGCTCCCGAAATGAGATCGATAGAAAATTCTACCTCACAAATCGATGGTAACTCAAATAGATCGTCAGAAAAGACATCAAGATAGTCACAAACCACGGGGGGAAGCTCTCCTTAAACCCCAACTGTCTCACCTAACATGAGAGTAGAAAAGAGGAAGCTCAGGCTTCACCCAACATGAGAGTAGGAAAGAGGAAGCTCAAGCTTCTTTGGTTTCGCACAACACCGGGCATGGATACTAAACATTCATGCCGATCACCGATGAAACAAAAACAATCACCCTTAGGCATACAAATCGATACCCTCTGTCGATCATAATCGATAAAGGCACGATAGGTGGTCAGCTAATCCATCCCTATGATGATATCAAATGTGGTCATATCTAGAATGATGAAATCAAACTCTAAACAACGACCGGCGACTTCTAACTCACAAGATTTATATACTCATCCCAACACTACATTTCCACCAATTGGGGTCTCTACACATAGCATACTACCCAACGAGTCCATCTCAAACACCAAAGCAGATGCAAAACCAGATGAAATAAAAGAATGCGATGCTCCCGTGTTAATAAGAACACTAGCTTATAATCTATATACTAAGAGAGTACCTCTAATCACTAAAGTAGTAGCTATAACATTAGGCACGACCGATGCCTTAGAAGAACTAGGATCTATAAGGGCGTATACTCAACCCTATGGTGCCCTAGTCTATCCACCATAGCATTGGACTGTCGACTATCACACCGACTATGCTGAGGTACCCCCATTTATTACTCTAGAAGTCTGAACTGCAAACTGCTATTGTCGGTAATTCTGTTGATCGTACGCGGGTGAAACAACTGGTGCGCCTGCCGTGCTCGGTACATCGCCTCCTTGAGGGCAGTTCCTATGAAAATGTCCCAACTGGTCACACCCAAAACAAACTGGTGGCTCTTTCCCCTGTAATTGAACCGGTGCTAAACTCTAGGACTACCTCAGCTATGGGCAATTCGTCGCACGATGCTTTGGTTGCCTGCACTGATAACAAATGAGCTCTCTCTGCTCTGACCTCCCAGATGAAGCCAGTAATGGTGCTGGTGTAGAAAACTGCTGTTGTGATCTAGATGGATGAGAATCAGGGCCAAAGTACATATGTCTCTTGTTGGAGCGCCCACCTAACTATGTCTCTGCTACCCTGCGATGTCCTGGCCTCCTTGGGTCTACGGGTCTCATTCAAAGTGTTCTCGATAACAGTAGCCAACTCCACTAATTCTGTAAAAACATGCAACCTCAACCTGCCACCCGATTCCAGATCAAAAGCCACAAACCCCTTTCAAACTTCCTCGAACGTAGCTTGTCAATAGCCACTAATTCCTGTGCAAAGTGGGAAAAACTAGTGAACTTGGCCTTATACTGCACGATACTCATCGTCTTTTAAGTGATAGAATAGAACTCCTCTCGATAGGCATTCCTTGAGGACTCAAAAAAGTATTTCTCTATAAATACCTGTGAGTGTAATGTGATCCCAAGAGGGGCGTGAATTGGATATTTATAAATTTCTTGCAAGATATTCTACTTTAAACCATGCAATATATAATTTTTGATCTTATGTGGATAAGCTAATATTCAATCAAATGTAAAGATAAAGAGTTTGAAGGTTAGA
>JAOTRH010256482.1:0-30702 GCA_034768845.1 Heliamphora exappendiculata | reverse complement strand
GCCCAACAATCCAGTAATACCCATCAGTCAGACAACGGTCAACAGCAATAAAGGCCAAGGAGGGTGTTCTCTCCCCTCAACATTTCATTATCCATCGCCCCGAGTCGACTCGTCGAAAAAGAGCTCATCAAGCCATTAAACCCCATGCCTGTACCTGATTCTCAATACCGCGCCTTCTACCAAGGTCATGGACACCTAACTGATAAGTGCTTAAGGCTCCGACATGAGATCCAAACTCTCATCGACAACAAGGTGATCCCGCCACCATCCTCTACTCTGAAACCAAATGTCACGACTAACCATTTGCCAAACCATGCTAGGAAAGATGGGGTAAATTACATGTCTTTGGGAGAATTAGAGGACCTGACTCAGCACATCTGTTCGGCGCAACTACCGCTCCTATCTGTTCTAGTTGCCGAGGACCCGACAGCCTGTTCATTGATTATGGATGGAAATGGCTGGGATATGGTGAAAGAAGGAAATGATGATGCCTGGAAAGGATATCAGGTGGCGGTTCAAGAAGAAGAAGAGGAACGTAACGAAGAAGACGATTGGCCTTTAGATTACCCAACCCGACCATACTGGTTTGGTCATGTGCTCGACGGCATTACCCTTCCTCAACTTTTTGAGGAAGAGGTATGTGTAGATGAAATGCAATCCTATTGGCTTGTAAGGGTTGTGCTGAAATTAGATGGAGCAGAGTGGACTGATTTCTGGGCTGCTCAGGAACAGCATGTGAATTTTATCGAAGATGACATATGGGAAGAAGTCAATAATACATGGGCTATTGAAGATGATGAAGAGAGAAGAGGAAGAATAACAATCGGTGATTTAGGCAATTTGTGGGCATTTGAAAGCCCTCTACTTGTGAACGATGGACGATAGACCAGCGACACAATAACGGGATTATGGGATCCCGAGGAGGGGATAGAACATTTGACCAGAAGTAAGCAGCATTTCAAGCTAGCCCAGTTGGAAAAGGGGTAACCAAGTAGAAAAGGGAAGAAAAAAGAACATGAAGAAGAGGATGATGCAGTGTTGAAGCAGTTAAAGAAGATGCAAGCCAATACCAGCATTTGGGGGCTACTGATGGCCTCGCATAAACATAGACAAGTTGTGCTAAAGGTTCTGAATAAAGCCAGCATTCTGATAGAGGCTACCCCGGAGCAACTGATTGAACTTATTTTACCAGCGGTAGAACCAAAAATTATTTCTTTTTTCGATAAAGATCTGCCTGCAGAGAGAAGGAATCACAACAAACCACTGCATATTACTGTTAAGTGCCTGGACAAATGTGTCCCTATGACTCTTATCGGTAACGGATCTGCATTAAATGTATGTCCGCTCAGAACAACACTCTATTTTGGACTAAAGACGGAGCACTTCATATCGAGCAATCAAGGAGTCCAGGGTTATGACAACACAAGGAGGGACGTACTGGGACTAGTGTCATTTGCGATATCAGTAGGGCCTCTGGAAACATCGTTCGAGTTCTATGTACTAGATGTACCGGCATCTTTCAACTTATTGTTTGGTAGACCCTGGTTGCATGACCCAACTGTCTAGGCTGTACCATCGACTCTCCATTAGAAATTAAAACTGATAAGAAACGGGGCCATTTTGACTATTCACGGGAAATATAGCATTCATCTCCCAAGGGGAGGAGAGGGCTCAACTCTATTGGAAGAACAGCATGGTGAAGGTGATGTATCGCTCAGTGATTTCCAGTTCAACAAAGCCCAGGCTGTACAGATGTTATTGAATGAGGAAGAATTGTACATCAACCCGTGGGGAGTAACAATGATGAGGCAAATGTCATACTTTTCGGGTATGGGACTAGGACGTAAACATCAAGGAATCCCCAAACCTGTTCAAGTATTTCCAGCTTCTCGCCATTTTAGTCTTGGATACAAACTGACGGAGGAAGGTTTGGAAGGGCCTAAGAAGGAATGGAAGGCCAATTATTCAGGAACTCTCAATGGATACTTTGTCAAAGAGGGGGAAGAATTCCCGTACTACGGCTTTTCAGAACCATGGATCGACAAAGAAACCAATGAAAAGCTGCCAGGGATGGAGATCTTTTTTGGCCATCAATTATCTAATACAGAGGAGGAAACAGTGAAAGGAGAAGATTCAAGATGAAGATTGGGCCGACTAGCTCGATGGAATCGACATGGTAACATTGTTTAATAAAAAGATGGCACAATTGCAAGTAACTGACTCAGATTGCTTCACGATGGGCTTTAGCGCACCAATAGACTGCACCAAGCTCATCGTCAATGCGGCCGCAAAGGAAGTGAAGAATTGGATCATCGAGTCTTGTGATATGCAGGTTATCAATCCGGAGTCCAAGTTTGAGTCAAAGTCTGTAGTCGAGGGCACGTCTGTTGATGCTCCTATCCCTACTTTTACTGTTGAGTTTGTAATTTTTTCTTCTTTCAATGAAATGAACGAAATTTTTGGTTACTTTACTTTGTTTGATTTATTTCATATGCTTTCCGACGATTTTAAATTTGACGGGGATATTCCCGAACAAATAAAACTTTTAATAAAAAGAGAAGAAGAAATGCGTGCCCAACCTATAATTGAAGAAATTTTGTCAATAAATTTAAGTAATGAAAATGACCCACAAAATGTTCAAATTGGTTCTTCTTTATCCTTAGTTGAACAAGAATAATTAATAACTTTATTAAAAGAATTCAAAGATGTATTTGCATGGTTTTATAAGGATATCCCATAATTGATCCCGACATTATCCAACACCATATGCCCCTATACCCTGATGCCAAATCGGTCAAACAAAAATTAAGACGGATCCGATCAGAATGGGCTTTGAAGATCATAGAAGAAGTTTCCAAACAGATTAATGCAGGATTCTTCATGGTAACTAAGTATCCAAAGTGGGTAGCCAACATCATGCTGATTTTAAAGAAGGACGGACGTATCTGAGTCTGCGTGGATTTTTGGAATCTTAATAAGGCCAACCTGAAAGATTTCCACTGCCGCACATCGATGTCTTGGTGGATAGTACAGCGGGGCACACCTTGTTGTCAATCATGGATGGCTTCTTCGGGTACAACTAGATTCTGATGGATCCCGAAGATAGAGAAAAGATGACGTTCACTACACTTTGGGGCACCTACTGTTATCGTGTAATGCCGTTTGGCTTGAAAAATGCAGGGGCAACCTATCAAAGGGCTGCCACTACTTTACTACATGACATGATACATAAGAAGGTCGAGGTGTACGTAGATGATATGATAGTCAAGTCAAAGGATCGGGATGGTCACATCACAGCACTGCGAAAGTTCTTTGAAAGGATTCAAAAATATAAGATGCGACCCAATCCACAAAAGTGCGCCTTTGGAGTTACTGCCGAAAAAATGATTGGATTCATGATCACTCAACGGGGCATCGAAGTGGATCCTTCAAAGATCAGGACAATCTTGGAAATGCCTCCTCCGAAGACCAAGCGAGAAGTCAGGGGGTTTCTGGGCAAAATACAGTTTATCAGTCGATTCATCGCAAAACTGATAACTACCTACGAGCTATTCTTCCGTCTGTTGAAGAAAGGAGTTGAGTTTGAATGAGATTAGAAATGCCAAGATGCTTTTGATGCCGTACGATAGTATCTACAAAATCTACCTGTTCTAACTCCTCTTGAACCTGATAAGCCACTGATTCTCTATCTGTCTGCGACTGACTCAGCTATGGGATGTATGCTGGCAAAAGAAGGTGAAACTGGGATTAAAAAGGCTGTCTACTACTTAAGCAAGAAGATGACAGGGTCAAAAATACGGTACACACCACTAGAAAAGACATGCTGGGCCCTGGGTTGGGCTTTCTGAAAACTAAGGCATTACATGCTGTCTTTCACAATGAATATCATCTCCCGGATGGACCCATTAAAGTACCTATTTGAACAATTAGCACTGACAGGAAGGTTGGCTTGATGGTTGCTATTATTATCTGAATTTGATCTTCAATATGTCACCCAAAAGTCAGTCAAGGGCAGAGCAGTGGCAGAATTCCTGGCCGATCAACCAGTTGAAGGAGGTGAAGACACAGAGTTCCAGTTTCCTGACGAACAACTACTGAAAGTCAGGGATAACAAGTAGACTCTGTATTTTGATGGCGCATCCAATCAATATAGCTATGGAATAGGAGTCCTTCTTGTCACTTCTGACGAATCCCATGTTTCGTTGTCTTTAAAGCTTAATTTTGAAGTTACCAACAATCAGGCTGAATATGAAGCATGTTTAGCTGGATTGGAGGCAGCATTAGAATTAGGGGTAAAAAAATTGGAAGTCATCAGAGATTCAGCACTGGTGGTTTCACAAGCAAGAGGAGAATGGAAGGTCAGGGACTTAACCTTGATTCTCTATCATCAAGAGCTAGAGAAATTGATACCGTGTTTCGAATCAGTGATCTTTACCCACGTGCCAAGACTGCAGAACAAGTTCGCTAACGCACTAGCCACCCTAGCATCCATGATTGACATACCATCCGAAGTCAGAATGAGGCCTTTGATAATTAAACAGAAGAGAAAGCCCGGCATACGAGATGATGGCCGCAATCGAGGAAAGCACTGACAACCTTCCATGGTACTTTGACATTTAGAACTTCGTAGAGAAAAGAGAATATCCAAAGTTTGCCAGCAAAAAGGACAAGAGACCAATGCGATGATTATTCGTACAATTCGTCATTTGTGGTGGTAGACTATACAAACAAGCGCATTCTGAAGTCAATAAACTGTGTGTCAACGCTAAAAAAGGACAAGAGTTAATGAAAGAGATACACGCGGGAGTTTGTGGGCTACACATGAGTGGGACCATGTTAGCGAAGAAAATCCTACGACAAGGGTACTTTTGGATGACAATGGAGACAGACTGCATACAGTTTGTGCAGAGGTTCCACAAATGTCAGATTCACGCAAACCTTATGCACGTTCCCCCATCTCAGCTGTATAACCTGACATCACCATGGCCGTTCTCAATATGGGGCATCGATGTGATCGGCAAGGTAACACCGAAGGTATCAAATGGACACGAGTTCATCTTAGTGGCGATTGATTACTTTACTAAGTAGGTAGAAGTAGCCTCCTACTCAGTATTGAATGCCTCTCATGTTGCTCATCAAGCAAAACATCATTTCCCGGTACGGGGTCCCCCATGAGGTCATCTCAGATAATGGCTCGCATTTTCAAGGAGAGATTTTGGATCTTTTTGAAGAATACCAGATAGTGACCCACAAGTCCTCACCATATCAGCCGTAGAATAATGGAGCGGTTGAGGTAGAAAATAAGAACATCAAGAAAGTTATGAAAAAGATAATCAACTCACATAAGGATTGGCCAGAGCATCTACCATTTGCACTTTGGGGATATCGAACATCGATAAGAACGTCAACTGGAACTACACCATCTCTTTAGTGTACGGGATGGAAGCTATACTTTCCATTGAGGTGGAAATCTCTTCGCTAAGAGTGGTGACCGAAGCTAGTATTTCAGTAGCAGAATGACAAAGGAACCGGATGGAAGAGTTGCTCTTGTTTGATGAAAGAAGGCTGCAGGCTCTGTTTCGTGTACAAGGATATCAGAGGAGGATAACTCGAGCATTCAATAAGAAGGTCAAGACCTGGGACCTTAGAAAAGGAGATTTGGTTCTTAAGAAAATCAGAGCTCCTATCTTTGACCCGAGAGGCAAGTTCAAGCCAAACTAGGCCGGACTGTTTCTCATCAAAACCATCATGACCGGTGGTACAATCATTATTATGGATTTGGATGGCAATGTGTTCTCCACTCCAGTAAACCTCGACCAACTAAAAAAGTACTTTTCTTGAGGTAAAAATAAAGAAAAAATAAAAGCTCGCTGAGTTGAAAATTAAAAATGCAATTCAGGCAAAAGTTAGAGCAGCTCGCAAGGCCAAAAATTTGAAAATGCGACCTTGGCAAAAGTTAGGATATTACGAAAGGAGAGTGTCAATACCCGAGTGAAAACTAATCCCGAATTACATTATGGCCTGATTCTATCTTTTTGGGATACGTAGGCAGCTTCTTTTGAGAAGTCTGGCTAAATTCTGTGTTCTAAACCATTTTGAATCTGAGTAAAGCCAATGCAAATTTATCTTTGAATTCTGATAATAAAGTTATTCAAACTTTGGATAAATTTAAACCATTCTAAACATAAAGTGGAACTTTAAAAGTTTTTAAAGGGAGGGCACGCAAGTCCCAAACTCTACAAACAAAAGAGAAAAGCTATGAAATCTTTAAGACAAAGCAGGAGGCCTCAAATTCTTCTCCTTTTTGCTGCTTGTTTTCCTTCTTTATCTTTCTTCTCTCAATCCTACATCAACCACGTCTTGAACTCATCAAAAAGCTCGAGACATTGTAGCTCCTGCATTTCCATACGTGAATGAGAAGGCCAGGCATCCTGATACAGTGTTAGAAATGGGGCCCGTAGTGCAGAAGAAAACAGACGACCTCGAATACTAAGAAAGATGATCTGACTTCATCTGAACTTCCGCATGATCCTATGTGGGTAATAGAACGTAGTCTGACGAAGACCAATCAGTAAGACACTAGGGTGATCCATGGCAGTTAGAGTCATGGCAGGGATCTGCCACTAGGGGCACTGCCAAGTAATATTCGGGCCAGTCAGGGATGAGAGGTACTGTCGCAGGCTACCTCGGTACTGCATATCTGATAACAGGGGCGGTAAAGGAGAGCTGTAGCACTATATCTATCAGTAGGTCATTTTTATACAAGATTTACCTTCTCTATCAGCTAGATCTAGAGCAAAAAGTTAGATCAGTAAGAGCAGAGCTTCGCAGTATGACACAAGTCTGATAAAGAGAAAGGTTTGAATCTACCTGAAGGAGTAAGGGGCTGCCAGAAAAAGTAGTGGTCTCACCATGATGAACAGCATCTAGGCTCAGTAGTGTCTTAGCTAGGACAAGCGGTCCGAAGTCCTTTTCCATCCATATCTTACCAACAATGTCAACCAGTACACAGCTAACTTACCCGTAAGAGGAAACAAGAAAATACTGGGTAAGAAGACAGAAGCAAAGAGCATAACGTCGCCGACGCTGAAATTCGAGGTCACTAAGGTCACCGATAGGACAGAATCCTCCGTCAATGATCTAGGGTATGTCAAGTCAGTCATCCTGTGTCAAAAAAGAGGCCTCCATCCTAGATAGGCCACAGAGCTGTATCATTTGCTGCCATGTCGAAAGAAAGAAAGTAAGAACTACAACGGAACTTCAACGAACCAAATCCAACATAGCAGCAAACTCCTCCACAGTGGGACATAGCTCTTCAAGGCCGAATCGAAAGCCGTGGGATTGCGGGTCCCATAACTGAGTAGATGCTTTCAATAAAGGTTCATCAATCTTTATGGCCATGAGAGGAAATAAGGAGTTGATACCGAAAGGAGAAAAGTTCAAACATTCGATATGAGAAACTGCCTCAATCCACGAAGAAACAGGGTTAGCCATTAGAGAAAGAACAACAGAAAATGGGACCTCCAGGGCTGCATTTATAAGACAGGAAAATGCGAGAAATCAAAATTTTGACAAAAAGTATGTGGCGACCACCACCTTGGAGTTGGTGACCGTTAACTCTAAAAAGCATTGTACAGTGATATCAGCCCTTTGACCAGGCGACCGCCAGGTTATAAATGGCAACCGCCATGTCAGTCTCCTTGGAAGTGGTAACCGCCATGTTGTGTTATGGCGATCGCCATGTTTAAACACGACGAGTGTTTGTCAGTTTGCAATTTGAGTGATCTGTATAAATTTTGACAATTAGAATTGTGCATCCATGGCAGTGTAAATAGAAAATAAAAGAAAGTCATACAACGGAAAAACATGTGAAGTAATAAATGGCGTGAAGGCCCAAAATGCATAAAAAAGAAGTAGAATGTATGTAACCGGGGCACCCAGGCCCAATAAAACAGTAAACAGGGGCACTAGGCCCATAAGTATATCAAACCAAGGCACACAGGCCCATAAAGAGTAAATGTATCTGAGTAAGAAATAACCAAAAAAAAGAGGGGGGGAGCTCTCTCTCTCTCTCATGTATGCCTCGGGCGGACCCGGCGGGAAGACGGACCAGCTTCCTCCAAACTATCATCCTCAAAAAGTATGTCAAACTCATGACCGTCGTCACTGCCAGAGGAGGAGGAGACAACTCTGGAGCGGCTTCAGGCAGAAGAGATAGATCCTCGGAAGCGGGCTCGGGAAGAAGCGCAGGACCCACGACCTCGTGTCGAAATCGAAACATGAGGCTGAGTAGGGGCCGGTGGTGGTACTACGCCGGTGGCAGCTACCGGTGCCTGAAAAGAAGCAAAAGTAAGAATAAAGTACAATACCGAACAAGATGATGAAACCAAAGGGGAAGTACTCACTGACAGAGGGACAAAGGGGACCCTAGCTGCACGAAGAGAGCGTCCTACTGGCGGATAAGGGTCCACATGTCGCTCACCACCAGTATGAGACAATCCAACCAAGCCTGATTCGTCTGTCAAGAAATAATACAGAACGGAGCAGTCTACGAAAGAAGAAAGACGAAAAGAAAATAGCGAGAAGAGAGTCAAACCTGAGCAAACTCTGGCTGAAACTCTAGGGCTGGAGGAACCGGGGTGGGGATATCAAAAGGATACTCGACGATGAAGGACGATACTATCCAAGGTATCTCGAAGACCCCAGAACCAAGTCCTCCAGCAGCCGCTCCAGTACCAGCAGCAGCTCCAGCTCCCGCAACAGCATCAGTGCCGGCATCAGCAGCCTCTGGCATGTGTCTCTACCTCCCACCACCAGGGGCAGCCGGGCCAGGTTCTAATGGACCCAGTAAATGGGCCTGAGCCCAAGTAGCATAATCCCCCTCAGCCACCAGCAGCTCCAAGGCGGGAGTACCCACCAGCTCCAAGAGTAGGTCGACCCGACTCAGATGATCGGTCCGACGCATGCAGGCTGGAGGAACTATCGGGATCCAAAAGTGATCTAGGCCGAGCGACTGGCGAACCACTCGCTCTCCTAGATAGTACTCACGTCCAAATGGACCCTCCAGCAGGATCCGTCTCGAAGTAGGATCCTAGCTGCGCATCAGATCCGTGCTGGCCCAATCATCTACTCCCTGCCAGACATCACAGTGAACCTACAGAGTATAGTGAAAAATGCAGTACAGTGTAGTATAACGATCAGTGAACATAATACAGTAATCAGTGTACATAGAAGGAAAGAACAAAAATAGAACAGTGCACTACAGTATGATACAGAGAGTTGTAAATAAAGATACTTGGTCAGGGGTCAACCGGTCCAGTGATACCCATAATCGATCAATGTCCTTCCCTCCAGCCTTCTTCCCCTTCAGGCCTCGGGACTATCGGGCCGCTCAAAGAATGACTAGAGGGTATGCAGCAGAGTTCGCCGGGATGTGAAGCCTGAGGAACTCATAAGTCCACAATTGCAAAGAAGAAGATGTCAACAAGCAATAACAGAAAACAAAAATGAATAAAGAATTACAGAAACTAAACCATACCTCCCAGACCCTCTAGTATCCCCCGATGCTGAGCTCCTGGGGGAACAGAGTAAGAGTCCCCATGAAGCTGCAGAGGGTAGCGAGGGCAGCTCCTCCTCAGTCATATGAAGCGACTTGATCAAGACGAGTCAGGCCACCCAAGTAATGCAAATGAACGGTGTTCTCTTTGTTCGAAAATAAGGAGGTACCGAACATGTACATCAAGAAGCCTCGGGTGACCCTCTCGTAGTAGCGGGGCTTGGTGCAGTGGAAATGGCGAAAGCGGTCGAAGAACCAAGTATACCGGATTCTATCACGATCCATCTTAGCGGGAATGGCTCCAAAGAAGTACATCAGTGCATCGGTAGAACCAGAAATGGTCGGGTCAAAAACGATAAGGGCTCCTCCAACCTGGATGCCGGTGATCAGCGCAAAATCTAGAGGCGTTAGAGTAGCCTCGAATGTGGTCAAATGGAAGGTGTTGGTGGTATCCCACCACCGCTCTGCCAGAGCTGTCAAACGTACTCGGTCGTTGCTTGTCCTACCCAACAGGGGTATGAAGCGAGCAAAATTGGAGGTGTCAATATAAGCTTGGCTAGAGGCAGGGAGGGCATCATACCACTCCAATACCTCTCTAGAGGCAGAACCTCCAAAGCCACAGACATAGTGACCAGCCTGAAAAGAAGAAGACAAACAAGAGAATATATAAGAACAGATCGAGCAAGCAAAGTGTAGAAAAATATCTGAAAGAAAAACCCTAGGTTTGTGTGTAAGTGATGACACCTCAGTTCTTTCAAACCCTTCGGTCCTTTCAAGCCCTAGAAAACTAGGCACCCTAACCCTAGGTTCGTATATAAGCGATGACCATTTGATTTTTTTAAACCCTAGGTTCATGTGTAAGTAATGACCCTTCGGTCCTTTTAAGCCCTCGAAAACTAGGCACCCTAACCCTAGGTTCATGTGTAAGCGACGACCCTTTGGTTCTTTTAAACCCTAGGTTCGTGTATAAGTGACGACCCTTCGGTCCTTTCAAGCCCTAGAAAACTAGGCACCCTAACTCTCGATTCATGTGTAAGCGATGACCACGAACCTAGGGTTTGAAAGGATCGAAGGGTCGTCGCTAGTTTTCTAGGGCTTGAAACGACCACGAAACTAGGCACCATAGGTGCCTAGTTTTCTAGGGTTTGAAAGGACCGAAGGGTTTGAAAGAACCGAGGTGTCATCACTTACACACGAACCTAGGATTTTGCTTTCTAGGGCTTGAAAGGACCATTTGGTTCTTTCAAACCCTAGGTTCGTGTGTAAGTGACGACCCTTCGGTCCTTTCAAGCCCTAAAAAAACTAGGCATCCTAACCCTAGATTCATGTGTAAGTGACGACTCTTCGGTTTTTTCAAACCCTAGGTTCGTGTGTAAGTGACGACCATTCGGTCCTTTTAAGCCCTAAAAAACTAGGCACCCTAACCTTAGGTTCGTATGTTAGTGACGATCCTTCGGTCCTTTCAAGCCCTAGAAAACTAGGCACCCTAACCCTAGATTCGTATGTAAGTGACGACCATTCGATTCTTTCAAACCCTAGGTTCATGTGTAAGTGACGACTCTTCGGTTCTTTTAAGCCCTAGAAAACTAGGCACCCTAACCCTAAGTTCGTATGTAAGTGATGACCCTTCGGTCCTTTCAAGCCCTAGAAAACTAGGTACCCTAAGCCTAGGTTCGTATGTAAGTGACGACCCTTCGGTTTTTTCAAACCCTAGGTTCGTGTGTAACTGATGACCATTCAGTTCTTTCAAGCCATAGAAAACTAGGCACCGTAACCCTAGGTTCGTGTGTAAGTAACGACCCTTCGATTATTTCAAGCCCTAAAAAAACTAAGCACCTTAACCCTATGTTCGTGTATAAGTGACGACCCTTTGATTTTTGCACGTCCTAGTAAAAGACTAGGAACCCCAAGCCCTGGTGCGCCGGGCAAAATATTTTTCATTTTTGTGTTAATCAAAAATCAACAAAAAAAAAAATTTCAGGATTTTTTAAAAAAATTTCCCAATCTCTAGGATTTTCTAAAAATTTTAGCATTTTCTAAAAATTTCTAAAAATTATCCTCAAACTTTTTTGAAAGTTTTTCTCAAATTTTTAGGATTTTGCTTGGTTAAAAGAAATTTAAATTTTCTAGATTTTTCAAAGAATTTTTCTTAATTTTCTAGAATTTTTCTAAAAATTTACTTCGTTTTTCTAGAATTTTTCAAAATTATCTAAGGATTTCCAAAAATTTAAAAATCCCTTAGATTTCTAGAGTTTGTGATTTTTGAAAGATTTGTCCTAAATTTTTTAAAATTTGTGACAAAATTGCCTCTAATTTTAGATTTTTGATAAAAATTACCTGTTCGATTTTCATGCCCCAAAAACAAAAACAAAACCCTCTCCCTAAATTTTTATGCTTTTCCTAAAACAAAAAATTTTAATCTTTTATTTTGTGATTTTCACTAAAATAATTGTCCATTTTTATTGTCAGTTCAAATCCTAGTGTCACTACTATTTTAATCTCCATTGCATAGGTACTTAAAGCTAAGTTCAAATTCCAATCATCAATCACACCATCATCAAAATAAATCATCATTCATCATCATATCAAAACACATTATCATGTCAGCTAGGAGATCATAGGCGTCTACGTTTGATGTATCATGCTTTGGTACTAAAAATAGTAAGGATAAGGTACATACCGAAGGTCGCCGGCGAGAAATGTGGTGGTCAGGCTCCTGTAGAAGAACGTCGGCAGCAACGACATTGGTGAGAGGCTCATAGCGTTTCATCCCGCGTGGAATCACGTGATAGGGTGCTGTAGCATAAGTATGCGGGTCGAAGGGTGCTGGATGACCCTCTCTAGCATCAGGGTCTAAGAAATCGGGCATCGTAGCCTTAGTAGCAACATCAGCAACTGCCCGTGCCTCCTCAGTAGCCCGGTGGGAGGCACGCTCCGCCTCGAGTACAAGAGCATCCATCTCAGCAGTAGGCTGTGTGAAAGTAACCCCACCAGTAGGAAGGCTAGTGGATGTACCCCTGAGAGTCCCCATGGAGGAGCTCCCAGTGGCAGAAGGGCCTCATATTGCCCCTAAGTCGTCGTCTCCCTGGCCAAGACCTGCCATGAAAAAAAATGGAATCACGAGAAAAAGTATAAACATCTCGTATCAAGAAAGAGCAAGAAGTGAAGGGCACAAAAGCTAAAAGAAAGAGATGGGAGAGAGTTTGAGAGCGCGAGAGAGCTAAAAAGAGAGTGAGGAGTGAACAAATGAACCAGATCCGCGCGCCTCAAGGGTTTTATGCGAGTTTGGAGGTGGTGGTCGCCACCTTCAGTTATGGCGACCGCTAGGTTGTTAAAGAGACACATGGCGACCGCTATGTTGGAAGAGTTTTTATCCGGCGGCCGCCATGTCAGGGGATTTGGTCCTGGCGACCGCTAGGTTACCAAAAGTCATGTTGTGTCAGTTCATCGTTATGACGTTTTAGGGTTTTATGAGGGGCTGTTTGCACCTTTTTTTAATATATGTTTTTGTTTATCTTATTAATTGCATGCATTTTATTTCCTTTGTGTGCGTCTATTTTATTAGTATTGATTATTTTCTCTTTGTTTTATTAGCAAAAATAGATTTTTAGAAAACATAAAATCTTTAAAAAATTTTATTTTGGGGTGTGTGTTTTTCTAAAAATAATCTCGGGAATTTCTTAAAAATACTTCGAGAAAATCTTGTGTGTTTAGAAATAATTCCAAAAATAGTTTTGTGTATATTTAAACCCTTCTTTTTATAGTATTTTCTCCTTCCGATAAATTTAATTTTAAGCCGTAACTTGGCTTTTAATTATTTTTTTATCTCGCGTCTCGTCCTGAACTTTTAAGTCTTAATTCGACCTATTAATTTGTGATTTTTCTTCAAATGAATATAATTTTAAGCAGTAACTTGGCTTTTAATTATTTTTATCTCGCACCTCGTTCCGAATTTTTTGGTCTTAACTCGACCTATTAATTCATGAATTATCCTTCCGATAAATCTAATTTTAAGCCGTAATTTGGCTTTTAATTATTTTTATCCCGCTTTCGAATTTTTAGGTCTTAACTCGACCTATTAATTCGTGGTTATTCTTCCCGGTATGAATAATTTTAAACCATAACTTGGCTTTTGATTATTTTTACCTCACTGTCATTCTGAATTGTGAGGTCTTAACTCGACCGATCAAATACTTTCCCAGTTAAGGTAATTTCTTGGATCTTAACTCGATCCTTTTAATTATTTTATCCTCAGCCGAGTTCTTAGATCCTAACTCGATCTTTGGCTCACCTGTTCATTCTTCTTTTAGATCTTGACTCGATCAATAGGATTTGTTCAAACACATTTATGTTTACACGAGTATCTGCATCATGTTAGCATTTGTTCATATTAGCATCTACATCATGTTCTTATCTTACATCCTTGCATTTTGCCCCAGTTTTCGTCTGATCCCTAGCAAAAGGGTACGTAGGCAGCTCGATGAAAATTTGAGTACGACCAACATCATATGTATGCTTGTGTAATTATGGTATAAGATTGATGGCTCGGTCAAATGGTTGTTTTCTCTAGGTCTTTGATATAACTTGCTTCACACGTTGCTATGCAAGTTATATCAAAGAGGGGCAACTGTAGACACCTCAATTTGACCCCGCCAAATTTTAGGTGAATTCGATGACGGAAAAAATTAGAATGGTGCTTCAGTTCGATCCTCGAAAAGTAATCCAAGCTCGGTATTTGAACCCGAAACCTTCAAACTAATGAAATTTTGTTGAACCATCGATAACTTGTTGTCCAACTCATTCCAACAGTGGCGACCGTCATGTTCATTGTGGCGACCGTAAATAGAACCTCTTGGAAACCCTAGCAAAAAATAGCGATCGCCTCCTTCAACCTGGCGACCGCCAACTTGCATTGTGGTGACCGCCAATAGAATCCTTTGGAACATTCTTTCAACCTGGCGACTGCCATGTCCAACCTGGCGACCGCCATGTCTAAATGGCCTGACATGTCCCAAAATGTGACAGCATCTCATTGGTTGATGAACTTTATAAATACTGTACCTCTGGTACGTTTTCAAGGACTAAAATTTAGTGAGAGATTTGGAGAGAGAAGCTCTGCCGAGTCGGTAGGCAATTTCGAGTTCCGACGCCGAAACCCTGCCGAAATACCGAGATCCGAACTTCCAACGCCTACATTGAAAGCCTTGCTTGGATCACCACCCGAGGATTGGACCATTGAACCATATTCCCCTAACTTGAGGATTCCTACGAAATTCAGGTATCTTATTTGAACCCCCGATCTTTCTAGCTCCATTTATTCTCTTTTGTAGTGATCGGGTTAAATTCAATTTTAATTCGCGCATTTCTTTCATTCGTATAGTTAACCTTGTGTCTTATTTAATTTGCTTCATTTAGTTTAGTATTTCTAATTAATTGCTTAGTTCACACATCCACACTAACCACATTATCTTTTTCTTTAATTTATTCATCAAATTAGTGCTAACATAATTTAATAATACGACTAAATAATGTCGATATTGTTTTAATTTAAAGCACTTATATAAAAATGGTTGTAATTGTCAATATTGCACCAATTCAACTCTAGCATTTTATTTTTTTTCTTTTCTTATACCATTCATTTAATGCTTCGTTTTATTTTCTTCTTAGCTTAATATTTTTTTCCTAACTTTTATTGTTAATTTTTTTTCTTTTCTTTCAATAGGAGTGTAAAATTTATTTTTTAGTTTTTTTTACTCCAATTATTTTTTCTTTTATTAGTAGCTTTAATTTTCTTTCAATGCACTATCTTCTTTAATTTTCTTTTCTTTTCTTATAATATTAGTTTAATGCTCCTTTACTAGCTTTTATCTTCCATTTTCTTTTCCTTTTCCTTTAACATTAGTGTAATTTTTTTTCTAGCATTTTTATTTTATTTTCATTATTAGCTTTAGATTTCTTTATATTACTCTATTTCCTCTTACTTCTCTTTTAGTATTAGTTTAATTATTCTTTATTAGTATTACTTTTTATTTAATATTAGTATTTATTTTTATTTTTTAAAGCTCTATTTCATTTATTTTCTGTTAACTTTATTTTATCTTTCTTTTTCTTCCATTTTCATGAATCCCAAAAAAAAAAAATCATAAAAAAAAGTCTTTTAATCTAACTTTAATTCTTTAGGTGTAATTTTTCTTTTTATTCTTTTTTTTTCTTTCCATTTTCATCTATCTCTTTTAAAAGAATGCAATAAGTGAGTAGTTAGATTGTTCTTTTATTAATAAGTATTTTCTAACCTTTTTCATCTTAGCATAAGTTTCTTTTATAAACTTTCTTCTAAGATTCTGTTTTTTATGTATCTTTTATTTTATATTTCTTTTACTAATTTATAATGTTAATGTTAATGCAAATTTTAATTTCTTTACTTGAAAGTATGTTTAGGATAGTTTAATTTATCTTTTTAGCAAACTCATGTTTTTTTTAACAATTTCTAGCATGTTTTGCTCTTTTTTTTGAATCATGATAGTTTAGTTTATTTTGATAAAAATTGCATAAGGGAATGTTCTATGTATCATTTAGTTAGAAATTATATACCGTAAGACTTAAGAATTCATCCCTTTACTTGTCCTAATTTGGAGTGCTATGTACCTATGTTATGTATTTTTCATATTTGATTTTGGATGTTCCCTCTTTGCCTCAATTTTTTTTATTTGCATGCATTTGAAAAATTCAGTTAAAAGAATCAATGCTGATTAGTAGAGGCCAATCTTACGGTTGGACAAATAGAATGCCTAACACCTTCTCCGATTCGTACCTTAGCCCCCGAACCATTTTTTTCTGGTTACACGCTTTTAAGATCAGTAGCCTTTTTTTTTGTTTTTTTTTGTTTTTCTCAAAAACTAAGTGGCGACTCTATTTTTAACAAAAAAAAATTTTTTAATTTGGTTTTGAAGGTGTTAAAAATATTTTTCTAACATCTTTAAATTTTTTTATTTTTGAAATGTTTTCCAAAACAACTCCCAAAATCCCAATGCCACAGCGTGACAGAGAATATAAATTTCGTCACCAATACATACCTAGTTTGTGACGAAATTTAAATTTTCTCATAGAACGTTGTTAGTTATTAGTGAAGATAATATTTCGTCACAATATATATCTCTTTTGCCACGCAATTTATCTTTTCTCCCAAAAAGTTTCTAAATTATTCGTGATGAATATATTTCGTCTTAATATTTGTCCTTTTGTGACGAATGTTATATTGTCATCACCAATTAATTTTTAATTATTTACTACGAAAATAATTCCTCACCAATAATTGGTTATTTTGTGAGAATTACAATTTTTTGTCATAAAAAGATATTTGAGAATAATTTTGGGTCACAAATTTTAAGGTTTTAGTGCGCAATTTATATAATAAAATGGCTCATTATTCAAATTATCTTAGAGACAAATTATGTTTTGAGGGTTGAGATTTACAACCACACTAACCCTTAAGGCTGAGATTATTTTGAAATTCAATCAAACGTTATGTGCCATCTCTCTTTATTTTCCTAACCCTCTCTCTCTATTCACTTTTCTCCGAGTCCCAACTTGTGCGCCTCTCCCCCTTCTCCTCAATTGCGCCATTTGTCTCTGGTGTAGCGCCTCTCTCCGCCGTCGTCATCACCACACTATCACCGTCGTCGCCGCAGCGCCCCATCGTAGTCGTTGCATCGCCATCCCCGTCGCCGTCATCGTCGCTGCACCACCGTTTCCTTTTTGCCCCTTTCCCTCTCGCTCTATTTTTCCGCCATCATCTCCTGCAGCCACCGTGTCTTGCTGCCACCGTCTTCCAGTGCCGTCCATTGCCGTTGTCCTTCGCCATCGTCGGTAAGCTCCTTCTCCTATGATGCTGATTTTTTAAAAACTTAACCTAACTTTTAAATTAACAAAAAAATCTAATATTCTGAGAAGAAAAAAACACCCAAGTGAATACGGAAGTTTTAAAAAATTTAACACTTAGAATATTTTTTCGTATTTTTTTTTGGCTGCAGGTTGTTCTATGCATACAGAAGGTGCCTCCAATTGATTATGATGTAAGATTCATTTGGTTATTGTTGTACTTGTATGGAAGGCGAGGAAAAAAAATTACTTGAGTTTCTTTTTCTTTATTTTTATTGTTTCATATTTTGCTTTTAAATGTTTTTCTTTTTTGTTTTGGTATTTTTAACCAATAAAATAGAATATTCAAAAAAATAGGGAGTTTAAAATTATTGTTTGGGTTGTATTGTGATGAGAGAATAAACTAATAGACAATAAATAATAGTTTGGGTTTAACTTGAAGAGTTGACATTTTCAACTTCAATAACACCAATATTTATATTCTTTCTTTTTTGAGTTTTTTTTATTGTTGTAGATAGATTCCTAACAATATGAAAACAATTTATTATATCAACTGTCATCCCCAAACTCTAGGGTCACGTGAAAGCCCACCAAAACACCGTTTATGAAAATAAGATTTTTAGTTGGAAAATTATCAACTCAAAAATACAACATTTGGATAAAAGAATATCCAAGGTTCATCTGTCATAAACAGTAAACATACAGTTCTATACATACATAAGCGTATCGCATCAAGGCGAATAAAACTTGCTTTCATAAATAGGCATCGCATCTAAGACTACATGTCTCAAAATAAAAGAAAAACTACAAAAAGTCTTCCGCCACCACGGGCATCTAGGCCAACTCCTCATGTTCACCTATACCTGAAAAAGGTTTGCATAAAATCCCACACCGTGAGCCGAAGCCCAATAGAAATAGAGTATATAAAGCTGTAAAACAGGATATGCAATTATATAGTATGAACTGACTCGACGATAGAAGTCTAAAAAGGGTTTTCCATCCTTAAAATCATGCGTTGCAAATCGTGTAAATAACTTACCACAGTTAAGGGAAAACAGTAACGAAATAGTATTCTCCACTCGGGTCACACAGCCGAGAAAAATAAGATAAAATGAAACCTATGTACCAACTCTGTCAACTCAAGACAAAGGCAACAACTATAGACTCCTGCCCATTACCTTAGTCATGAACCACTTAAGGACTGTTAGGTAATGACAAGTTCTATACGGAGTTACAACAATGCAGCCACACATAAGGGCAACCAGCTCTTTACGGGCTAAAACCGAGGAAAGAAGCACCCAACTGCTCTTTACGGATTACCATGACCGAGGGAAGATGCACCCAAACCAAACACTACCATGGTACATCTACGAATCATTTAAAAATCAGTACGCAGCTCAACTACAAAAAACCCGTAAAACAGTTATACAATTATACATCAACATGTATAAAAAGATTCAAAATCCATCAACATGGAGATCAGTAACATTTAAAACAATTTTCGTTAAAACGTCTTCAAAGTTGAGACTCAACCCCGAGGGTTAGCTCCAAACGTCTAAAAAATACGTTTTTCAAGAGTTTCACAAAACCTCCATTTTCAAAATTACCTTTTTGAAAACTACGGATGTCCACACATCCAAATCATGTACTAAACCAAGAAAAGCGTAAAAAACATGCTTTTTATCCAACAACAAGGTTTAAACATAAAAATATAGCATTTAATGCATTTTTCAACTGGGTCTCACAACTCTCCCTTCTTAAGGAATTTTGCCCCCGAAATTCACTACAAGGTTACGAGGTAAAAACTCAAGGTATATAGCACGAACCCCAAACTCAAGCTCCCACGTCACTTCTTCAACCCCGTGATGAAGCCATAAGACTTTGACATAAGCAATTATTTTTCCCCTTAATACTTGCTCCTTCATGTCTAGAATCTTCACTAGGCGCTCCTCAAAAGTGGCATCCTCATCAACCCGCAGTTCGGCCCAATCCAAAACATGTGAAGGGTCAGGCGCATACCTCCGAAGCATGAAAATGTGGAATACGTTATGCAGGGACACCAACTAGGGTGCCAAAGCCTGACAGTATGCTACCACCCCAATCCTTTCTAAGATCTCAAAAGGTCCAATAAAGCATGGTGATAACTTCCCGTTACAGCCAAAACTCATTAAACCTTTGCATGGCGATACCTTCAGAAGCACGTGATCTCCCACTGTAAACTCCAAAGGCCTCCTCCTCCGGTCAGCATAACTCTTTTGGCGACTCTGAACTGTCACTAGGCGTTGGCGAATCATGACAATCTTCTTTGTTGTCTCCCGCACCAAGTCGGGTCCTAAGACTGTGGTCTCTCCCACATCTATCCAACACACTAGTGACCTGCACGACCTACCATACAAAGCCTCATACGGTGCGATCCCTATATTAGACTGATAACTATTGTTGTATGTAAACTCTGCCAATGGTAAATGATCCTCCCAAGAACCCCTGAAATCAAGTGCACAAGCCCTCAACATATCCTCCAAAATATGTATAGTTCTCTCAGACTGGCCATCTGTTTGGGGTGAAAAGAAGTACTAAACATCAAGCTCATTCCCAAAGCCTCCTGAAGACTTTGCCAAAAGCATGATGTAAAACGCAGGTCTCGGTAAGAAATAATAGACACAGGAACTCCGTGTAATCAGACTATCTCTCTAACATGCAATCTACTCAGTCTATCCACTGAATTCTTTATGCGGATGGGGAGAAAATGTGCTGACTTCGTCAACCTATCAACCACCACCCAAACATTGTCGTGTCCCTTAGGTGATTTAGAAAGTCCTGACACGAAGTCTATCGTGATATTCTCCCACTTCTACTCTGATATCGATAATGATTGTAACAATCCTACTGGCCTCTGATGGTCTGCCTTTATCTGCTGACAAGTGAGGCACCGAGAAACAAACTAAAGTACATTCCTCTTCATTCTCGTCTATCAGAGTTGACGGCACAGATCATGATACATTTTTGTGCCACTAGGATGCACTGCAAGGCGAGAATGATGATAAGCATGTAGTATATCAGCACGACATGACTTTGGTATGAATAATCTCCCAGCTAATCTCAAACTCTTATCTGAACTCACAACCTATCCCCTTATGTCCTCTCCACTTGCAACATGATCCTGTATCATCTAAGCCTCCTGATCTGTCAGCTGGACCTCTAACACGTGCAATCAACGCAGGTCGTGAAACTACAAAAAATAAGGTGGCACCCTTCGCTGTCTCCCCGAGACACAGATCAAACTCCCCAATCTCTCTAAGCATGTCCTACTCGTGTATAGCCACAGAAGCTAATAAACCATGAGATCTCCTACTAAGAGCATCAGCCGCAACATTGGCCTTCGCTGGATGGTACTGCAAGTTGAAATCATTGTCTCCCAACAACTCTATCCATCGTCGTTGGCGCAAGTTCAGGTTTTTCTAGAAAAATAAGTATTTTAAACTCTTGTAATCAGGAAAAACCTCAAAGTTCTCACCATAAAGATAGTGACACCATGTCTTTAAAGCAAAAACCACAGTTGCCAACTCCAAGTCATGTGTGGGGTAGTTCTTCTCATATATCTTCAACTGTCGAGAACCATAAGCTACAACCTTTTCTCCCTGCATCAAAACATAGCCTAAACCGTCGTACGGCGCATCGCAATACACTGTATAACCTACACTTCTCTTTGAAATGATCAACACTGGCGCGCTAGTCAATCTCATCTTCAACTCCTGAAATGCCAACTCACTGGACTCACTCCACATAAATAGAACTCCCTTCCGCATAAGACACGTCATCGATGCTGCAAGTCTAGAAAAATCCTTCACGAACCGCCGGTAATAACCTGCCAAACCCAAAAAACTACGAATCTCAAAGACATTCTTCGGTCGTTCCCAACACATCACTGCATCTATCTTTGAAGAATCTACTACTACTCCGTCTGTCGACACTACGTGTCCAAGAAATCTCACAGCGAACATCCAAAACTTGCACTTCTTGAATTTTGCATACAAACGATGCTCTCTCAGAGTCTGCAAAACGATACATAGGTGCTCCTCGTATGCCTCCCTTGTGGGTGAATAAATAAGGATATCATCGACAAACACCACTATGAAACTGTCCAGATATGGATGAAAGATTCGATTCACCAAATCTATAAACGTCATGGGAGCATTCGTCAAATCGAACGGCATGACCAAAAACTCATAGTGACCATAACGAGTCCAAAAAGCGGTCTTCGCTATGTTCTAGTCCCGAATCCTCAACTGGTGGCATCCTGATCTCAAGTCAATCTTTGAGAAGCAACTCGATCCCTTCAACTGATCAAACAAGTCATCTGTCCTCGACATAAGATACTTATTTTCCACCGTTACTTGATTCAGCTTTCAGTAGTCGATACACAATCGCAAGAATTCATCCTTCTTTTTAGTAAAAAGAGCAGGAGCTCCCCACGGTGAAGTACTTGGATGAACAAACCCCTATCAAGTAACTCCTGAAGCTATACCTTGAGTTCTCGTAACTCAGCTGGTGCAAAGCGATAAGATGACATAGATATAGGAGCAGCTCCTAGAATCAGATCAATAGAAAACTCTACCTCGCGGCATGGTGGCAACTTGAATAGGTCATCAGGAAAGACATTAGGATAGTCACAAACCACAGGGGGTAACTCTCATTGAACCCCAACCATCTCATCCAACCTGAGAGCTGAAAAGACGATGCCCAGATTCCCTCGACTCAGAGCAACACTGGGCATAGACACCAAACCCTCATCTCGGTCACCCACAAAACAAAAGCAATCACCTGCCGGTGTACAAATCGTCACCCTTCATCGATAGCAATCGATAAAGGCACGATAAGTGGTTAGCCAATCCATCCCTAGGATGACATCAAACATGGTTATGTCTAAAATGATAAAGTCAAACTCTAAACAATGACCAATGACCTCCAACTCGCAGGATCTACAAACGTGACTCAGCATCACACTTCCACTGACTGGAGTCTCTATGCTCACCGCACTACCCAACAAGTCTGTCTCCAAACCCAATGCAGATGCAAAAGTAAAGGAAATAAATGAATGTGATGCTCCCGCATCGATAAGAACACTGGCCCATGATCTATATACTACGAGAGTACCTCTGATCATGGACATGATAGCTACAACATCGGGTACGACCGGTGCTTTGGAAGAACTAGGGTCAGCAAGGACATATGCTCTACCCTGTGATGCTCTGGCCTGTCCACTGTGACCCTGAACTATCGACTATCTCCCAGACTGTACTAAGGCACCACCTTCTGCAAACTTAGACGTCTGAGCTCTAGGCTGCTAATACGTCTGTCGTTCCTGGGCAAATGGAACAGCTAATGCTCCAGCTGTACTCTGAATGCTCCATCTTCTGGGACAGTTCCTCCTGATGTGCACAGACTGTCCGCACTCAAAACATACTGGCGACCCTCTCCCTTGAGACTGAGCAGGCACTGAACTCTGAACCTGGCCCCTAAGAGGGCACTCAAGTGAACGATGCCCTGGCTGTCGGCATCGATAACAAATGACCTCTCTCTACTCAGGCTTTCCTGTAGAGGCTACTAAAGGTGCAAGCAAAGAAAACTACGACTGATATGACCCTGCCGAATATGAACTACGATCAGACGACCTGTGGTTTTTCCTCCTATGTCATTGAGATTGTGAACGTCCCCCATCCTACTGACTCATATTCTCTCTGTCCCTGTGCGTCTTGTTTAAGGTGTCTTCAAGTTTCATAGCTATCTCCACTAACTCTGTAAAGACCTGCATCCTGAATGCTGCCACTATATCTCAGATAGCGGGCCTCAAACCCATTTTAACCTCTTCGCACGGAACACATCAATAGGCACACTCTCTTGTGCAAACCAGGACTAGCTAGTGAACTCAGCCACATACTGGATCACTGACATCGTCCCCTGAGTAAGGAAAAGGAAGTCCTCTCTGAAACGATCTCTCAAAGTCACAGGAAAGTACTTTTTCAGAAATACCTTCGTGAAAGCCTCCCAAGTGTCTGCTACTGTAGTCTTGGCAAACTTTCACCACATGTAGGCACTCGCTCTCAGCTGAAAGGCAGCAAATGTAACCCTCAGATTATCTTCCTCTATCTGAAGCGTATCTAAAATCTTGGTAACCAGCTCTAGCCATTTTGTGGCTAGCGTGGGGTTGGGATCCCAAAAAAAGATAGGAGGGTCCAGACAATGAAACTTACGCATAGCGACCGTCGCCCTCGGCTCGGGTACACTCTCCCTTCCCCTAGTGGCCTCAGCCAGCTTCTGGATGGAGCCTACCATCTCATGCAACAGATCTACCCCATCAACAGGTCCTTGGGGTGCATTAGCATCCCCAATATCTGGGACTGGAACATCCATTCGGCCAGTACCATGGCCGTAGTCTCGACCTCGGCCTTGTCTTCCCAGCGTGGACATAACTCTATACGAAAGCAACATAACATGATAAGCTTCCATACAACATGTTATTACTAACATAAAAGACATAACACATATAAGCATGCTAGCACATAGCCACTTAAGATTATGTCAACACATCTCACATACTGAGGAGAACCGACAAGAAAGACTCGTCCAATTGATAACCTACTTAGATTCCTTGCTAGAAAACACGTCGGTGAAATACCTTTCTAACTTGGCTTCCAAGTTTGTTAACCCAGACGCCCGAAGGCAAGACTAATCAATCCTAAGGTCCAACTTCCATACCTATGTATACACAACAATCACGCTAAATAGGCTATCATGCTCATGTTTGAAAATGTTTGAAAACATGCAATTAAGCACATGCACATCCTCATAAGGTGATATACCCTCTTTTTCATGGCTCTAGGTATTCGAACTTAGAGCTCTAATACTATGTTGTCATGCCCCAAACTTTAGGGTCACGTGAAAGTCCACCAAAACACCATTTATAAAAATATGGTTTTTAGTTGGAAAATCATCAACTAAAAAATACAGTATTTGAATAAAAGAGTACCCAAGGTTCATCTCTCATAAACAATAAACATACATTTCTATACATGCATAAGTATATTGCTTCAAGACGTACAAAACTCACCTTCCTAAACAGGCATCACATGTAAGACTACATGTCTCAAAATAAAAAGAAAACTACAGCAAGTCTTCCGCCACCACGGGCATCTAGGCCAACTCCTCATGTTCACTTATACCTGAAAAAGGT
This sequence comes from Heliamphora exappendiculata, assembly GCA_034768845.1. Taxonomy (NCBI): domain Eukaryota; kingdom Viridiplantae; phylum Streptophyta; class Magnoliopsida; order Ericales; family Sarraceniaceae; genus Heliamphora; species Heliamphora exappendiculata. The sequence continues at coordinate 6,037 of JAOTRH010256482.1, read as the reverse complement.
TTGTACAAAATTTCATACCGTGAGTCGAAACCCAATAAAAATAGACTATATAAAGCTGTAAAGAAGGATATGCAATCATATAGTATGAACTGACTCAACCACATGAGTCTAAAAAGGGGTTTTCATTCTTAAAACCATGCGTTGTAAACCGTGCAAATAACTTACCACTGATAAGGGAAAACAGTAACAAAATAGTATTCTACACTCGGGTCACACAGCCGAGGAAAATAAGATAAAATGAAACCTATGTATTGACTCTGTCAACTCAAGACAAAGACAACAATTATAGACTCCTGCCCATTACCCTAGTCCTGAACCACTTAAGGCCTGCTAAGTAATGACAAGTTCTATACGGAGTTACATCAATGCAGCCACACACGGGGCAACTAGCTCTTTACGGGCTGAAACCGAGGGAGGAAGCACCCAACTACTCTTTACGAATTACCACAACCGAGGGAAGAAGCACCCAAATCAAACACAGCCACGGTACATCTACGAATCATTTAAAAACTAGTACGTAGCTCAACTACAAAAAATCCATAAAACAGTTATACCGTTATACATCAACATGTATAAAAAGATTCAAAATCCATCAACATGGAGATCAATAATATTTAAAATAATTTTCGTCAAAACATTTTCAAAACTGAGATTCAACCCTGAGGGTTAGCTCCAAACCTTCAAAAAACATGTTTTTCAAGAGTTTCACAAAACTTCTATTTTCAAAACCACCTTTTTAAAAACCATGGATATCCACACACCCAAATCATGTACTAAATCAAGAAAAGCGTACAAAAACATGCTTTTTATCCAACAACAAGGTGTAAACATGAAAATATAGCATTTGATGCATTTTCCAACCAGTTAAACATCATATGATTACACGTAGCACCCTTTAACGACTATACAGTCTAGGATCCTACCTCGGCGAGTCAAAACTCGAAGCCTCAAAAATCAAACCTCGTCAGAATGAGAATCTATCAGGATGGAAGTGAAGCCAATAGCGTGAATAGCAAGGATCCACAAGCTGATCGTCAAAAGCTAGGCTCGGGCAACACAAAAATATAGAGAGAAGGTGGAAAGTTTGAGAGAAAATAAGTTTTTCAAAAGAAAACACGCACTGGAATACTTATAGGCCTCGGCAAATAGTGCATTCAGTCGATTGAATGGGCCAATTCAGTCGACTGAAGGAGTTCTAAATCTACAAAATTCCTCTGCCGACATCATTCAGTCGACTGACCTGTCCAAGTCAGTCGACTGAACCCACGTTCTGTTGACCCCATCGACTGGGGAAACCAATCCACTCGACTGGACAGCGCCACTTTGCCCAAACTTGCTTTTTTAGCTCAAAAACCATCCAAACAAGCCTTAAATAAACTCGAGAAAGTATAAAACACATATACATGCTGTTTTATAACACAGAAACGTAAATCATTCACCGATGATATACATATAGTGAAAGAAACACATCAAACATATATATATATATATAACGGAACCGGTCTCACATCAACTATATATCATTTTAATATTTTTCTTATTGTGTTTGCAGATTTACTATAAAAGGAAGATGGTGTTGAAAAATTTTGTCTCGCAATTTTTTAAATATTATTTTATTAGATGAAACATATTTTTTTGCCCATTTATTTAGAATGAATTATTTGATACATCTTTTTGAAGCTAAATGTACATTGACATTATCATGTAAACAAATTGGAGATTTATACTTGATTATTGTTGTGAATTTCGATTAATTTTGTCACTTATTTTATCTATTTGTAATGAAATGATTTGTCACAATTTACATTATAGTAGCAACAGAATTTTTTTTGTCACGAAAATATGATTTTGCGACAAATTTAGTCGTCACTAATTGTTGTTAACAATTTAGGTAAAGAAAATTGTCATGAAATTGTTTGTCACTAATTGTTTTTATTTGTGAGGAAATAGCGTTCGTCGCAAATTGCTTTATATTGCGAGAAAATATGTTGTCACAAATTTACTATACGCAAAAGTTTTTCTTTTTTGGTGACAAAATAGCATTTATGACAAAATTTTTTGATTAACAATTCACTTTTTTTGTAACGAAATATATTTTGTGACAATTACTTTTATCATCAAAGATGATAACAAATCGTCACAAATAACATTTGTTTGGTAATGAGTCAAGATTTTTTTGTTAAAAAATGTCAAAGTTTTAGTGATGAAATAAATTTTTGTCATGAAGTATTTTTTGCGACAACCCATTAGAGACAAAAAGTGGAGAGAATGCATTTTTGTCACGAAATCCATTAGCGATGAAATACATAGATTTAGAGACGTAATCAATTCATCAATAATGACTTATTTTGTTGTAGTGGGATACCGTTTGTTTTATCAATCTCATATTTATAATATTTATCTTTTCGTAATTATTATCAACCAGTATTAATAGTGGTGCAACTCAAGATCGTTATAAAGCGATAATCAAAAGCTAAACTAACTCAGATATCATAAGACTCACCTGACATTTGCAAAAAATTAGTCAATTTTACTCAATAATTTTTCAAATCTAATCACCACAAAAAGGTACTAATTTCAATATGATTTCCATAGTAAAAATTTCATAACATTCTAAGAAAGTTATGGCTGACTTATTGTAGAAAAAATTCTTTATGCTTAAACTCCTTATTTAAATTACTCATAATATGCAACAACACTAACCAAAATTTGGATAAACTAATAGTTTCATTCTAATTTTTCTCACATCTACTAAAACTAATGTTAAAAAAAAAAGGAAGACTTTTATTTTATTTTTCTTATTTATCCTTAAGCAAGAAAACAATGTCAAAACACTCATTTTACAACTTGATTTTAAACTTAATGAAAATTTGTAAAAAAAAAAGGTTAATAAAATAATTAAATTAACACCCAGTTTAAACAAATCATTAACTTTCTTAAAAACTTGATGAAATTTGTAGATGGCTCACAGTAAAGGAGTAAATTGTCCATATAGATAAACTGGGTATTTGTTATTACAACTGGTGACTCGACGCTCGAGTCACTCGAGATCGAGAGTTGCTCGGACTAATCCGAGTCAATCAGAAATCACACAGCTCGAGAGGTAAATAACTCTCTACTCAGGTCGAGTTACTCAGGGTACAGTAGATCTACTCGGATCGAGTTACTCGGGGTACAGTAGAGCTACTTGGGTAGACCAACTCATATGTAATACATATGCTCATAACTTGAATCACTTATGACCCGAGCTACTCACCTCTCAAGTAGCTCAAGTGCAATACTTATATTCATAACTCGAGTCACTCATGACCCGAGCTACTCACCCCTCAAGTAGCTCGGGTGCAATACTTCTACTCATATCTCTAGTCACTTATGACCCGAGCTACTCATCTTTTCAATAGCTCGGGTATTCTGTAACTTAGCCGGTGCCGACTACTCTAACCCTGGTACTCGGGTGATGACACAATCAATAAAGCTTGTTGAGAGGCACAGAAAAGACTCGCCCACTCGATTTACTCAAGTAACCCGAGCAGCTCAAGTAGGCTTAATTTTACTCCATCAGTAAATCAGACATACAACTCCAAGTTACTTAAGTTACAAGAAGACCCATACTTGACCTACTCGAGTTATTGGGGATCTGAGCCACTGGGACCCCCTTCAACTCGGCCAACTAATATCGTTGTTCATCGTGCAGAGGCAGAAGACATTCCATAGCACAGACTATGAAGTGTAGCCCTGACAACGAATGAAGACCTTCCATAGCACAAACTATGAAACGTAGCCCTGATTACGGATGAAGATCATGAAGACAGCACAGACTGTATTATTACCATGGCACAGACCATGAAGACAGTACAGACTGTATTATTACCACAACATGAGTCATGAAGACAGCATAGACTGCAACGTAGCTCTGACTACTGATCATCATGACATAGCACCGACTATGTGGCTCAGCATAGACTGAACAACCAATATAAAGCACATACTATATGATTATAGATTCCTTTGAGAATCGAAAGACTGTCCCAGAGACAATGAAGACAATGGCAGTACAATCCTACACGGGACGTTGGGAGACATGTGGTTTGGTGGCTAAGGAGAAGGGCTTGTCGAGTTACGGGACACTCCCACTTGAGTCATTCGAGTGACCCCCGAGTCACTCGACTCGAGTGGGTCAGGTCACTGAACCCGAGTGGGTCAGGTACCCACGTGACACTCGTCGGCCGACCTGGTTGAGTTGGATTAGAATACTACTTGAATGATTATCGGATAAAGTCTCTTGATTCCCCGATATCGCTTCTCATGATTCGGTTTGATCTTTTAAAGAGTCCTATCCGAACCCTAACATAGTTCCTCTGAGTGCTATAATAGGGGGGATAGTCAGGTTTTTGGGTGATCAGATTCTCATAAGAAGAGGCATTGTTCATACTATCGATATTTCAAACTCAGCTAGCCTTCTCCTTCTCCCAACCTAATCTCTCTCCGTTCTGTGTTTTTTATCACGTTTGCATATTTCACCTCTCCGCATTTATTCTTCACTTGTTTAATCAAAATGATCCTACATTCTTTGGAGACTCTACTGGGGAAGGTGAATTTGTGAACGGTTAGAACTATAAATGTCCCTGGATGATGAGCACGAATGGCCTCTAACATTACGGCGTCCGAGTAGCTGACCTTTTGTCCTGGAAATTCAGTGGTAGACCCTTCAGGTCTTTCTTTCCTAGCGAGTGGCTCCAGCGAAGAAAGATGGATAGCATTTATATGAATGGTTGACTCTTCTGCTCCAGTTCGGCTATTCCCCTGGACTTCAACATGTGACTCCCTGTTGTCAGACAATTGATAATTCAGAAGTGATTCTAAACTGCCTGGGGGAGACATCTTAGCCTCCTGTTTAACCTCCGCTTCGGAACCAAGAGCAGGGGTAATGTTTGCAACAGCCTCGTCTACGGGCGTGTCAAAACTAGATTCAGGTAGAGGTGGGGCCTCTCGAACAGAAGATATGGTTCGCGTAGAAGCTTGTCTAGAGGAGGTGGCAGAAGAAGACTCAGTCCCAACCTCAGGTACCGGCGAAACCAATGTGCGGCCGCAGAACTCACTTACTAATGTTCCCAAGGGAACGTTGTCATCATCCTAACTCACCACCGTATCTACTCGGAGAGGCATTTCGGAAGTAGCGGAGGCACTAGACACAGCTGAAGAACGCACTCCCTAAAAAAAAAGAGGAATATGATTGACCAATAAAGGCAAATAGAATAAATTAAGGGGAAGTATAGTAGACTTACTCGATGAAGTCGCTTATGTGGAGAAGGTCCATCTTCAACAGATGGCACTATTTGAGCCGAGGCTTGCTGGGTGGCCTGCACCATGGAGCAGGTAACCTGCCCCACGACAACCTGAAGTGGAGCAGCAATGATAACATCCGGAGCTGTATCAGTTTCTCAAACTACAAAAGCAATAGCAAAATGGCTACGAGTGCCTCTGTCACATTTCCTGCTCAGAAGCCGACATGCTGTAATGGACTTTCGAAGAGGATGGGCCGTTGCCATAATTGCGTCAGTAAGAGGAAACGAGAGAAGGAGTCCAAGTTTTGCCACCAGTAATGAGAGTTGTTCGGCGTGCACTGGCCGATACATCCTCTCGATGGGAGTTCGATTACTGGGAGGCAAAAAGGTCTGACCAAGTTGCCAAGCATGAAAGGCTCAAAACTCTCTGCAAATGAACATGGTTGAAAAAGGTGAATGGGGGCCCCTTGATCGAAGCCAAACTGACAAAGTACACGATCGGGGTGGTAGGAGGAAACCCCCATACCCTCCTTTGTGATGTAGGGGAGTGAGCCTCGAAAAAGTATACATAAAACGCAGAGGTAGGCACTGTCGAGAGAAGATGCTATCTCTAGTTGAAGATACTGAGGAGAGTTAAAATACCAGTTTGGGGAAACCACTCCGGTGGGCGCTGTAGTATACGGGCGAGGTGAAAAGTCACTGAATATATTGAAAAAAGAGGAGATATCTTTTGCAGAAATTTGACCACTCCA